>OMLF01015553.1:35577-77072 GCA_900302615.1 Holocentrus rufus
GGAGAATTTCGGTCGACCCAATTATTATTTGATTCCAGCAGGAATTTCAACACAAGATCAACTGAGGTTATTCTGAAATTATTCATACTTATTCACACATAGACACACACACACACACACACACACACACACACGATTTATCGTGACAAACTGCAATGCGAGACTCCAGTTGGACTTCTGCTCACCTCTTCATGTCGAAAGTCAGCATCCATTAGAACAGGGCTGTCAAGGCATGCTGGGAAACATTCTCTCTCCCTCATACACACACACACACACACTCTCTCATATGGTCTTACGTCCATAGACCTACATATTTGTGACATAGGATGCATGCGCACACTCAAACATGCCTGCACACATAGGCCTTTAAATACAGTTTGTTCATGCAATGACAGGCACACACACAATCACATAAACTCCTACACATGTGCATGCACCCACATACACACACTCACATACATTCATGAATGCGCACACAAACATACACAAATAAATATGTCTACATGCATGTACATATACACACATGCATAAACACCCTTATCCACCGATCCACACACACATACAGTACACACACATGCACACCCAACCCTCACACAAAAAAAACAACAAAAAAACACACTTGCAACTTGCATTTTTCATGTGCGAAATGTTTTTAATGTTTCTCTGATGAATTTGCCCCCAGACTGTTTTGAAGTTCTTTCAACTGTCAGTTTAAAAGACTCTCATCTCCTAACTAGCTGCCCTGAGTCCCAAAACAATTCATACTGGTAGACAGACTATCCATTCCCTAAGTGCGTACACCTGGAGTCGATGTCTGTATATGTATGTGTGTGTGTGTGTGTGTGTGTGTGTGTGTGTGTGTGTGTGTGTGCGCACGCAGAGAATAAAACCTCTCTTCACGCTCATTATTGTCACTCCTTGTATTACAGCGCCCGTCTATTTTTCTGTTTCCGAACAAACATCTTGCCTCGTCTCGCCGAGGCTGATCCGTCTCCTCCGACAAACAACCTCCACTTCGACAATCAATCTCGTCAGTGAGAGCCTGAGTCATACAGCTGGAGCACTTTCCATTCAAACTCTGTGGTCTTAATATCTACCCAAGAGAATACCAGCAGACTGGTAAGGTTATTAAGATATGAACCATTAGCCGGTAATGTGGTGGGAAATGGCTCATGACCTCCACCTAGGTATTTAACATTTAAATGTACTGCATGACTCATGACAGCCATTTAGAGGAGGGAGAAGGAGAGAGAGAGGATGGAGTGTTTGCGTGTGTGCGCGCGTGTGTGTGTGTCAGGAGAGAGAGAGAGAAAGACGAAGAGAGAACAGCAGCAGAATAACTTATTAAATTACAGGTCGCTCGGAGGTGAGACGGGAGTTTCTCAGGTGAAATAAGGTTAATGTTAGTTTGAGCTGATGCAAATTTGTCTGTTCATCAAGACTTTAGATCCAAAACAGAGCCGGCGTGCTTATTGGTTTAATCAAGCCGAGCTGAAAGGGAGCGAGGAGTTTTCAGTGTCCAGAAATGAAAAGTCATTTTGAAGAGGGTGGAAAGTATTCATGTTTCAGCCTCCATATTGCAATGATATAATTAACTCCATATTGCATGGTTTTGGGAGGCGAAGAGATCAAAATGGAGCTGAAATCAGATAATGGCACTGAGCTGGAGTGATGCAGTGGATGATGTTACTGATTAGGATTTTAACCAATTACAAAATGCATTTGGAAAGCAGCATCTATCATACTGTTTGTGGCTGTGGTGGAAAGTTTGTTTCAAGTTTCCTTGCTTAGGGGGAAAAAAAGTATTCTACCAGCTAAGCTTATATTCTGATTGATGCAGTTCAACAGACGCTCTGGAGCTATAAATTCCGAGGGCAATAAACGCATCCCATTCTCATGCAGAGCTCAAATCTGCCGTGCGCTCCACCAGATCGCTTTGTTGGGAAAGAGACTTGATTGATGGAGTTCGAGCACGTCTGGCATATTGTAAATGAAGTTTCCGGCTTTTTAATTGCACCTCTGTGCTAAATACGCTGGAGAGGTAAAAATGAGCGTTTGCCTTTGGTTTAAGAAATAATAAAATAAAATTTTGGTCCAAAACATTTGGCATGCACAGGTTGATATGTTCTGGGATTCGTGCCAAAATTGATATTGATGTATGACCTCTGTTACCTGGGAAACTGACCCAGGAATTTACAGTGCGCATTCATTTCCTGAGATTCAACTTTAGTTTGAGTTTGAAAGAGTGGGATACCATTAGGCGAACAACAATATTTCACAATAATTCTGTTTTGATAATTCTTTATAATAAATTGGTTTGATTAAACTGACCAATATGGCTTTTGTTTGTTTTCAGTGCTTGATCATCATTTAGGAATTCGGGCAGCACAGATGTGACTCCAGACCTGCGCTGAAAACCAAACACCACAAAACAGAGAGGAAACCAGGTGGATCAAACATCTGATTCCTCATTCTGCAGGAAAATTCCATCTCTTACACGTATGATCAGTCTGCAATGTTCAATGTGCTTTTTGTGTTGCAGTTGACCACTTCTTTGAACCAAATATACATCAACCTGTCTTGTCTATTTTCAGTTAGTCATGTTCCACATTTCCCAGAATGCTTTTCAACAGCCCACAGAGAACAGGTCTGGACTTCTTGCATTTGGCTGAAGCTTCTGTGTGTAGGTGGAGAGAGATGGTGATAGCAATAGTAAGAGCAAGAGAGGCACTTAGTCAAAATGCAACAAGTCTGTGTTGCATTTTAGGGACTTTTGAAGCTAGTGTTGGTGGATAAATCTGTATCAATGGATTTCTCCCTGAATGGCTGTGAATTGATGGTGGAAAATGGTCAGTATGACATGATATCCAGGGGAATCAGAAAAACACACCACCAAACAACAAAATGGACTCTGGAATGGAAGGTACACTGCGATATTTCGAGTGATTTAAGGTGGGTTTTCCTTTAAATCATTAATATCAGCCTGAGGGGAACCATGTTTGTTTGCGAGAAACATACAGGATCACTCTGAGAAGGAAAACTAGAGGGAGAAGGAAGGAGAAAAGGAAAACTATTACTACACAGGGTTGCCGTGGGTCTTTAAAAAGTCTTAAGATGTCTTAAATTCACATTTACTAATAAAAGGCCTTACAAATAATTAAATGATCTTAAATTCTGTATGGGGAGGTCTTTAGTATTTATTTATTAAGTGCTGCAAGCATGGTCTTATATTCACTCCCAGCACTGTACATTTAATCTTTGGCCTGTCAGCCTGAGCCAGTGATTCGCATCGCGTGGTCCCTCGTACATTCACTCCTCAGAATATAAATATGAGGAACGATATTGGCTAAATAATATGTAGGAAACATTGCTGGGTAAATAACTGTTCAACTCCCCTAATATTTGGGGGAAAGACGAGCTGTAAAAAGTGGGGCAATCATCAGTCCAATAAGAGGAAGTTCATTATGACAACAGACTGTAGGCTAAATGAGACAGGATGGCATCTACCTATTTATTTAAAAGGCATGTACGAACTATAAAATAGAGAACCACAATAATAATGCAGGGGTCTAAATGACTCTCAGCATAGAAACCGGCATTCTACCTTGATATAGCTTCATTTCATTCTCTAGCTGTAAGACAATTGTAGTGATTAATATCATTAAGGATATTTTTTCACATTTATGAATGTATTTTGACAAATGTTCTTTAACTCAACCAGTTATTGTCATTTTGCATAACTTATCATTTTGAAATGACAATATATGTATTTACTCTGAAGAGTACACCTGTATTTTCACATTTGATGTTGTATTTTTACATTTTTTTAAATGCAAAATTGGCCTTAAATTAAAACAGCAGCATTAGAAAGTCTTAAAAAGTCTTAAAAATTTTCTGACACACTACTACAATACATTTGTCTTGTGATGTTGTTTAAGTGTGTAACGCCCCCTCCCCAATGCTGGCCTCTATCGCTCACAATGCGATGACAACAAATGAATGTAAGATCTTCCTCAGTGCCCCCTGTGAACAGCCTCCCTCCTCTCCCCTCTGGTTCCCTGCCAGCAAGCAGCACCAGCCAATTCCACTGTGGATATTTAGCATAAACAGCAGTGCAAATGAACTCATTACGTCAAGTGCAGAGGTAAGCATGATAAACCACTATTGCTTTAACTTTGTAGTCAGGTTCATCATGTTTTAGTGAAGTAATAACAAGTTACCCAGGTAGTGTATCATGAAATGAGTTCATTTAGGTAGGAGAAACTCATACCAAACTCCAGTGAAAAATCGGCCTGTTTCATGCTAATTTTTCTCATCAGCAAAACATGACTCAGGACGTTTTATGTATTGTAAACACCACTCTTCAATTCGGCATATCATTGGCCAAGATCCATTTATGTCTCTACACTTTGAGTTACACCTTTTTAAAACACATGTGCAGGCTATACCCCCATCTTCTTCCACCACAAGTGGTCACAAACTGAATAAAAACTTGAGATTTTAATAAAAGGAGAGCTGTTCGGGATTTTATACATGATGAATTAGGGTTGTCAGAGTGATTATAACAGTCGCAACTGCAAAAAAGTATAACTTAATTTCTCTTTTCATTGCAAAATCCACAGGTGTAGATTTCAATCTTTTTCACTCCGTACTTGCTGAGCTACTCCTGCACTTTTATAAGGAATTGGGAAAATGAAATTCTCTCTTTTGAGCTGCCAGGAATTTCAAAGAATGGGTTGGTATCTAGATGTTTGAGACACTATGAAAAAGGCTGTCCATTTATTCGACTAAGGCCTTTCCTCTTTCCTTGTCTGAGTGAGTTTAGCGCAAGAAAAGAAGTGGGGGACAGCGTTCAAATGCAAGAAGATGACAGCAGTTCATTTTAACCACCTCTCAGTCAACGACAAAGACTCCTTTCATATGGCAATAAGAAGACTTGTTGCACACACAAAGAAACCCTTTGATTTATGTTCAGATCAAGGGACCGACTTCAATGACGAAGAAAGGGAGTTCAAGAATGCTTTTGTAACGTTGCACCCATTATTCCAAGGATGGCTTGCAGTATAGCAGGGATAGTTGACATTCAAACCAACGGGTTCCTCCCATTTCAGTGGATGTAGGGAACAGACACTGGATCTTGACCCAGTCACCCTTAACTCCTTGTTGATGCAACCAGATGCTTAACTGGTTGTTGTCCCTGGAGTCAAAGTTCCTCAGGTTTTGGCAGATCTCTGTTTGTTTCATCTAGCCAGGCTGCAGCACCACTGAAAATGGCTGGCGCACACATCCCATTGGCACAATTTTCACGATTGTGTACACGTTGCCTCTCGCACTGGCCAGTAAGATGGATCTCAGACGGATGGATCTCGGACTCTCTCTTCCATGGCCAAATGAGGACTGTCAAGATGGATGCAGGAGCCCGGACTGACCCGCATCCAGAGGCTAGAATTGTTCCCCTGCTGCCACATTACGCTGCAGACTGTGTTGTCTGTTTGCCATAGAACTGTCAACTTGTTGGCCGAGGGGCTCTCAACGGACAACCAAGGGAACGTAAATTGCTGTAGCCTTTTTCAAAAATTCAGATTCCTACAGAAAAAATCTGGAGGCGGCTGTGAAACAGGTAATCGATTTTTCTCCCAGCTTAGCCCTTTTCCCATTCACTTTGACATTCCCATCTCTCTCTCTGCCCCATTAATGAGAGCCTGGCTTGAACCTGGACTCTCAGCCCGTCCACATGGCTGTGCACGCTGACCTCATTTGGCAGTTGCGATCGGGCAGATATCAAGTCTGGACATGTGATTGTGAACAGGAATCTTTCTCATGGATTTCATCGAGGCTCTCCCTCAATCAGAATATCGAAGTTCGTGCATGCGACAGACCGACCAATACTTCAATAAGCCGTTAGGAGTGTGTTGTCCAAGTGGTGGTGTCAATAAATTCTTCTGAGCTGTACTGTCGGCATCCAGCTGAGCTTAATTGGACACCCTGCAGTGGGCCAGTTTTCTGAAAACAGTTTGCGCTGTATAACAGTGACAACAGCTCGCTACTTTTTTAGATACTAATGTTTTATGTTAAAATATTGTCTTCGACTTTGGTTCTACTGTTAAATTCGGGATGGATGCTATATAGATTCAGGTAGAGAGACCTGATAACACTAGGGCAACCTTGATAATACTTGTAGATAATGATAGATGCACTCTTCAAATTATAGTCATGACATTGGCTTTCCTCATGTTCACAAGAAGCAAAGCAACTGAGATGCAACTGAAAGTAATCATTTTAAAAAGGAGTATCTATTTTTATCATACCCCCCTTTCCACAGTGCAGCATCTTGTCTGCATTATAGCAATCCATACAACAACTATTCATCATACTATTTTGACTATTCATCAGACTATTCATCTAGTATATATAAAACTATATTAAAACAAGGCCAAACTGAACCATAATTACCTAATTATATTATTATACAGCTCAACCCTCAATAATTATTTTTCATGAAAGCAGCAATTACACTTTTAAACCTCCAACTGGTAAAAATCAAACTTCTACACAGAAACTATGAGATATCTGTAATTGCAATGCATTAATGCCCTCTCAACTTTAGACTTGTTTATTTTGAACTAAAGGCTTTTTGAACGGAAACTTCTTGACTTTTGTGTTTTCCACTCAATTGTCGCAGGAAGATAATTATTCATAGGCTGTCAGACAGGGAAGTGGTTTACCCAAAACAAAGGAGAAAAAGTTTGGTGACAAGTCAAAGCTCCGCGACTCTTCCTCAAATCCTCTTAGGAGCCGAGGCTCAATCAAGGAGCTGTTTGTTTTGGCAGTCAGCAGAAGCTTCAGATACCAGAGGTACGTTCACAGATGTTCCTAAATGCCCTGCACTGACTGACACAACATTACAACACTATACAACGCTATGCACACTTGCATTTGCATGCACTCTCAAACACACACAGCCACACACACACACTTGAGCTGTAGAGCTGCAGACACTCACATCTACTGTACAGCATGCCAGCCAACGGGGATTTTATCTTTGTTCCTTTCTCTCTGTTCTTACCAAACAAACAACAATGCAGCCAATACGCCACCCTCGCCTCCATTTCCAGTGAATTCCCCCAAAACCTCTGCCTGTAACTCGCAGCATACTGAAAAGCATCTGGGCCAGAAGGACTATGAGGACAGACGAGAATCTCTCCAGACAGAGAGAGCAGAGAAGCATCCAGCCTGGATAAGAGCCGTCCAGCCGGGTTTTAGAGCCAGCAGAACTGCTGAGCCTGCAGCTGCTGTACCATCAATTAAAAAAAAACAACCTTCTACACACCACTGACAACACACCACCGCTGAAAACCATCATGCATACACACACACACACGCACAAAGATGCATACACATACAGAACATGACTAATATGGGGACACAGAAAGGATCCGGCATTATTTTACCATAAAATCATCACTGCTGCATGTCCACTTTCCAGGAGCTAATAAAAACACCTTTATAATTAACTCGGTAAACATGTTTTTACCCCAATATATTTTGAGGGGTGTTCATGAACACCAAGGGAGGTATCTTTGAACTTCCCCAGCCCATAGAGGACTGTATTTTCCTTTAACTGCATTTAAAACATGAAAATCAACCAAATTGGACTCCCAAGGTTTGCACATGACAACAGTGAAATGTTGATTTGAATGCAGATTCAAGTGTTATTTTTTACAGACATTTCTTGGAGGCAGAAATAATCCCAATAGCTGATTTACACATCAATGAATTTTTTTTTTTTTGCTGGCTAAGTACTGCTTAACTGAAGCCCAGTGAAAAAAAAAGAGAGAAGAGAAGAGGTAGCTAATGTTAGGAAGCCAAGCTGCTCCCACCTGAAAACGGCAGTTTTAACAAAATAAAATTAATATCATATTTTTGGGATGGGTTTTCCTGCTTACATAAAACATTTATACAAAGGACAATTCTGAAAAAGAAAATTAGGGCTCGTAATTCATAATTAAAATTATATCCCAATATTACGATAACCAAAACCGCAGATGATAATATTATGTCATGATATCAATATTATATCATCGCTGTCCAGTGAAAACGTCATGTGTCAAATTTTGGTGATATTTATGTTTTAACTTAATTTGTGTATTTATCTGCTCTTGTGTGGCTTCAGTTCTACAGCATTTGGGTTATGAAACCTTTACAAAACTAATTTTATAAATTGAAAAATGTACAGCGGTCAAGCTTAAAACAGGACTGTTTTTGCCTTTTTGAGATATGTGGTTTTCACTGGACAGCACTGATATGATATATTGCCCAGCCATACAGCCTGCTAATTTATAGCTATCCAGTCAGCAAGCTGGCTGACTTTCCAAAAGCAGAAATACTGTGCACAGGAATGAATGAAAAAGAGGTCCCTCTTTGCCTTTCAAGTTGGCCAGTTAGATAACTTGGATTTGGAGCTCTGACTCCGCCCACTGAGGTTTCACTCAACCAATGAGATTTCTCTCCCACTGCAGCTCTGCCTCTGAGAAATGTTTATATAACTAAAACTCCAATTTGCATTTTAAATTTTATTTGACAAGTCTTTCAGTAAGCCTACCCCCTCGCATCAATCTGAGCGGTGCACTGCACAGCATAGGCAAAAAATATCCAAAACACAAACAAACTCAACAGTTTATCTACATTAGATGACAGAATTCCACAGACGGAGACAGAAAAGGTCTATTGCCTCACTATTCGGAGTCTTTACTGTAGCTTAATATGGTTGGTAATGATGGAGCGTCTAAGATGTGTTCCTTCAGGCATGACTGGGAGTAATGGGCCCTCCAGTCACTACTGTTTATCTTCCTGGACAGTTGATGGCCCTCCAATGTGTCATTACGCTAACTAGGCGTAGCCTGCCTGTCTGCCTGAGTGTGTGTATGTGTGTGCATGTGAGAGAGAGCATCTGTGTGTGTGGATGTGTGTGTGTGTGCATCTCCGTACTTCCTCTTGGCAGATTGATACAGAGATAAGACAGAAGCACAGCCAAATTCACAAACAGTGCAGTCATAACACATTTGCATGCTAAATCTCTCACTCTCTTTTATACACACACACACACGCGCGCGTGCACGCACACATACACACACGCACGCACACACTGATGACATGCAATGACAAACATATATTACATGGTTACTCATGAGTACAAGAATGTGCATTCAGAAATGTACACATGCCAATACACGCACACACACATACACACCTACACACACACACACACACAAAAACACATAGAGATAATGGCTTTGAGATTGGTGCTTCAGACTGATGGCTGCAAGCCGAGCTGTTTTACATTCTGCAGAGTGTGTGTGTGCTGGAGTGTATCCACCTGTTACAGATCGGGTGTCTCCAGCACCCTGAGACCGGTGACAGGCCAGTGATAAACAACCACACACACACGCACACACACACACACACACACACAAGGAAATACACACAAATGCATGCATATACACACCCAGGAGGAATATGTGCATGCACACACACAACTACACATTCAAACACACACCAGTGGTAAACACAAATACAAAGACAGACACACACACAGGGAACACACACACACACACACAAGGGGAATCATATGCAACTGCCATACCTGCCAACCTGCCTGATTTTCCTGGGAGATTTTCACGCTCTTCCTCTGTTCTCCCAGAGCCTCATTTCTCCTGATATTTTGATCACATTTTCAAATTCCGATAAATTTGTTAGAAACAGCCACACAAGAACATCACTGCTGTTTCCCAACGGTAACCAAAATGTGTTACACCCAACATGCAGTCTCCATGGTTACCCCCTCACCGCTATGATTGGCAGTTCTCCCTTCTGATTAGGCAGACTAGACTGCTTCAGTTTTGGCTGGGAGTCGATGAGAGTCTCACATTCAGATCGATTTTTCATTTTTTTTTTTTTTTGCCGGTGGCCTACTTGATTTGGCCGCACAGTGTCATGTTTAAAGGTCTTAATAAGCTAGAGTGAGAAAAGATCCAGAGGGGTCATTGCAATAGTTTACAGTTTTGTTAGCACCTTCTGCTATTTGGCACATAATATTGTAATTTTAGTCAGCTGCAGGAATTCTTTTCTTCCTCATTATGTTACTATATAAAGCGTTAAGAGGGTATTATATGTATTTGTATTTATCAAGTACAGTAACTTTCTACTAGAAATGTAAAGGTGAAGATGCAGCGGTTGTACTCTATTTATGTACATTAAAGGTCAACCAGAATGCAGGAGATTCCCTTTTAGTTTATGAAAAGCTCCTTTTTTTGGACTCAAGGTTGGAAAGTATGCAGCTGCACACACATATATACACACAGTGGGTAAAGCATAAGCACACACACACACAAACATATATGCACATGTGCACACTTCCACATAAATACAGGGAGATACGCACATGCACACATGCACATCGACTACACACACATGCTCACGATCAAACCAGGGGAAAACATATGTGAGGACACACACACACAGTAAGCAGTCACTCCACCATCCTGAGCAGAGAGGAAAACACAGGTACACGGGGTCAAAGGAGTTGGAAGGCCAGACAGGAAAGTGACAAGCCCAACCATGTGAGCACCCTTAACCACACACATCTTACCACTCCTCTCACTTCACTGGCTCTATTCCCACCTCAAGTTATCTGTGTGGAGCCTATGTGTGCTCGCATTGATGCCTTGAAAGTGGTGATCCCTGAGATCCTGGCTTTTCTTAAAAAAAAAAAAAAAGTCTCCATCTTTAGAGCTACAGTAAGTGCCTGAAACTGTGGTGCTTTTGGAGATCGCTTGTCACTCAACATGTGCAGACGTCTTTTTCCTTGGACTTTCTGTTATTGAAGATTGAGCTTCCGTAGGTGGCAATTTTTGTCTATTAAGAGCCACTGCTCATGACAACTACCCAGCTCTGCTTCTTTAGAAGAGCAAATGAAAAAAGCTTTCATGAACTGACCATAGGTTGAATCACTATTTTCTTTTATCAGTTGAGAGTTAAGAGTTGCACAATGAACATGTAGTTATGTAAAACTATATATAAGAAAAATTATTACTTTTAACATACCCTGTACCTCATCTCCAGGCATATATGTATATTAGAAGTGACATGAATGCATATAAAGGCAATGGAAGGAGATGAACCGGGTGACATGGATGCAAGAAAATCAGTCAGTCAGCTTCATACAGAATTTCAAATTGCATTTCAACAGTGTTTTTTCCCTGAGCTGTATGACTCATTTATTTAAGGTGCTGTAGAATTTTAACATTGGTATATCATTGTGAAGTTGATTGAGATATCTTGGTCTTACTGTAACCAAATGGTTGAAACAATAGGCCTTTTTCACAACAGCCATTTTGACATGAATAGCAGGTGAACACAGGTGTTACTAATGACTTTAATGAAGGTTCAGTTCCATTTAGGTCTAACAGAGCCAGCGTCCTGCTATTGTTCATGCTGGCTCACTGGAAAGACTCTGCTACACTTAAATGGAACAGAACCTTAATGTCATTAGTAACACCTGTGTTTACCCTACTATCATGTCAAAATGGCTGCTGGGAAAAGGGACAATTCATCTCATACCAGTGGTATTGTTTGTGTTAGTATTTCTTAAAATGAGGACCACATTTCCCATAAACACCATTGGCTCCTGGCACAAATTATACTTCCACCATATTCCATTGCTAGACTTGAAAACGTGCCCTCTTCCTGTGCCATAAAGCGTTATCCTTTGTGCTGTAAAGCAATACAGCAGATTGCCTTCTAAATCTGACAAATGTCTCTGTGATGCTCTAAATTGTTTATTGTGGTTATGCTAATGTATTGTTGTTGATTTTAAAATCCTATCTTTAAGAAAGACAAAGCAAACCCTCTAATCATAACACCTGCGGCACACACCTGGGCTGCGTTCCGTTGTGTCAGTGGTGTCACCCATTATGCTTGCATGTCATCACACCGCTTTTTCTATTTATTTTCCGAGTCAAGCAATCAAATTCGCACACTGGAAGTGAGGTGCAATTTCATCTCACTTTCAGTCTGAATGTAGGGTCACAGCTCTCCCTCCATCTCTTTTTATTCCTCTGTCTCCAAGGAGACCATAAAACAGCTCTATGTAATCGTCCATCTCATTTTTTTTTTTTTTTTGATATTGAACCCATATCCTTCTTTTGCCTCCCTCTGTCTAGTTTGAGTTGGTGGAAGAGCGATGGGTTTTTGTGTGATCTCCTTATAGTGAGCAGTCAATCAGTAGGCAGAGTAGGAAGACGTATAGCAGGGGGGACAGAGGCCAAGTATTACACCGAGCCCAAAGCCATGTCTGCACTGTCAGAGCACGAGATGGATGTACCTATGCATCACAGATAGGCCAGCTTGGACTGAAGGAGACGGGCCAGCGGGCAGTGTGTGTGTGTGCCTCTGCATACAAGTGTGTCCATATGCATGAAGTCCGTGCATGTGATGTAATTTTTGTACATTACAGTACGTGTTTGCGTGAATGCGTGTATGTCCCTGTGCAAACGTGTGCAGGTGTGTATGTATGTGAGTCTGCATGTTTGTGCAATTGTGAAGAAGTTGTGTGTGTGCATGCAAGTGTGTTTGTGTGCATGCAGGCAAATTGTGTGCATGTGCACAGTGCATGTGCATACACACAAGCACACATACTGTAAGAGTGTGGAAGTGTGTATTTAGTGTGTTTTTGGAAGTGTTTATGTGCATATAGATGTGTGCAAAAGCGTGCATGCATTTGTGTGTGTGTGTGTGTGCGTGCGTGCGTGCGTGTGTGTGTGTGTGTGTGTGTCCGCCTCCCTGTTTGTGTGTGTGGCCTGAAAATTATCTGGTCATTCATCACTGCCTGAGCAGCCGAGGCTAAAGACCATCCATCTTCCCACCTTTCACAGCCAAGGCTGACACTCAAGGTGTTTGTATGACTTAATGTTCCCCTCTGCAGGATTCTGGAGTGGCGTGCACGTAGCTTCGAGCTTGTGTGTGTGTGTGTGTGTGGTTGTGTGTGTGTGCATATCTGTGTTTGTCTTGCAGGTTTCTTGCCTTTTTACCTGCCTGCCTGTGTGCAAATCCCAAGTGTGTGCATGCATGTGTGTGTCTGCCAGTGTGTGTACATGTAGATGTTTTACCACTGCAACAACTGCTAAGTGTCTAAGGCTTCATTAAAGTGCAGTTTGCATAAACATATAGAGTACAGGTTGCTCTGAGGGTTACGAATTGGCCTATTTGCATTTGAACGTCAAATCACAGCCAGCTTATTTGAATGAGAGCGTGAACATGTGTGAATTTGCATTTGCGTGTTAGACAAGTGTTTGTTCCTGTCCGTCTGGAACAAGTACGCATTCAAAACTGGAGCTGCAACGACTGGCAAACACAAAAGCTCACCACTCTTATTGACTGCCTCGGGCTATGACCTTCTTATAGGTACGTGCGCGCTTGCCTACTTCTTCTCCTTGTATGTGAGGGTGTGCTTACAGTTACAGACCTTTCTCATTCTCCCGCTAAAGGTCAGCCGTCAGACAGTATTGAGCTGTGCTAAAGGTGAAAGAAACATGAAATATGTTAAATAATAAACTAAGGAGCTCATAGATGAAGCACGACCCTGCTCTCCTGTCAGCCAGCTGCATCCATATGAGTGGGATGAGATCTCTAATGCATACGCTCCAATTAATTATTATTGAGATATTAATGCATTTCATGGTTGGTTTACAACCCATAAGAGACAGCACGCTTATATTGTCATGTTTGCCTGCAGAGCTGAAGGGCTTGCATTTCATTGCAGTACACAATCCCCAGAAATAACACTAATCCTTCCCAAATAAGATCCTTGTAATGATGCTTACACTGTACTTAGTTACAGTGCAGTGTGGCTCCGCAGGCTCATGGTGTCATGTGTGCAAATCAGCCTTGTGACCCGCACCCCTTATGAAGGGATGTAATGGAAGGTAATCCTACCTAAGGGTTGAGAGAGTCGTCTCCTTACTCTGTGCCGACTGCATGTGGTGTATGTACCGTTATTGTGCTGCTGCTGCTGTTTGACATTGTTATTCATGTTAATTGAATGTATGACGGAATCCATTTTTATCTTGCGGTAAATCCATTTAACCTCGGGAACAAGAGTACAGCAAAAAAGTAAACTTAGACTTCATACCTTTTTTTTCTATTTGCAGAATAGAGTTCACCCAGACACTGAGATGTGAATCTATTCAAATCAAGTCATGATTTCCTAGTTGCCAATTCAAGAATGATTTTTTTTCTGTTTTCTTGCCTTGCCTTGCATTTTTTTGGACTGAATTCAAGTTTATAAACCACAGTTTGATTCTACAACCTGATTCACTGCTTTTAGTCAAAGTTTTATATCCATAAAAATTAACACCTGCAATAATTTAAGACTTTCCTTTTTTTTTTTTTTTTCGATATGTGGAAAAACTCAAACAGAATTCAAATGGACAAAACAAGATGCAATTTATGTTTGTATTATGTTAGATCACCCATCGCCACATTTGAACTTTTTTTAATGAATTGATTCACTCTTTCAGACCAGTTCCTTTTATTTCTTTCTTTTATCATGATTAATGGAGTTGAAATGGCCGAATTTATAATCTTCAGTATAGTACTCATAGTATGCATCATGATAACCAGCATCAAATTAATGTAAGTTATATCAAGAGAGGGGAACACTTATTTTGTGTGGGTTTTTGTTGGTGATTTTGATTGATGGTTACTGATCAGAAGTCATAGTTTACTTGCCCTTTTAGCTAAGTCCCACTGTACATATACGGATATATATATAAAGAGAGAGAGAGAGAGAGAGAGAGAGAGAGAGAGAGATACAGAACCAATAAGATTGTCAGGTAGCTATACTATAGCTTCAGCTCACTTGCGATGGCGGTAAACCTTCATGTGGGGTCCTGGGTTTTAATCCTTCTGTTTGGCAAAACATGATACTGGATTCGGTCTCACATGGTCAAGTAGCGCACAGCTTATCACAAGCGACTATTAAACAGCACTTCAACCACGACCTCGCTGCCCTTTTGTAATACTCTCCCCTGTCAGTCTCTCATCGTCCCATTCTCTGTGCCACTTCGGTCTATACGACCCAACATCGTGGCAACATAAAAAATATATAGAATAAAAATTTTAAAACTGATTTTAAAAATGCATTATGCTGGTGAAATCAAGCGCGGCAACATCATTAATTTACTCGCGGGTCCCAAGGAGGGTTTATTTTTCTTCGCTAATGGAACATGCCCAGCGTTTTCAGTACAAACCGAAGAGTTACAGCTTAATCTCCCCTGCAGCACAGCTATGCCCCAGTGAGCTTATAAATGAAATATGCCACCATGCCAAGCCACTGTGCTCCACGACCTTTCCCCAAACTCCCCAGCTCCCTGACGCTCGTCTACCTCCAGCCATACACACACACACACAAACAAATACACACACACATGCACACACACTAGAGCTGTGGGACTTCCACCCGGGCAGGCAGGCAAACAGCCAGATGAACACTCACATATATACAGCATGTCGTACAAAGGGGATTCTTTTTTTTTTTCCCCTTCTCTTGTTCTCCGGGCTCGCCAAACAAATAACAAACACAGTTAAATAGGCCTTTGTATTCATCTGAGGACTTTTGTGTCAGCGTTTGCTTTAATTTGAATGGATTTCAGGTGCCTTTATTTCCAGGGGTCTCTGCCTTCTGCCTCTCTCTCCTTTGATCCTGCCACTGACATTGAAACACTCCTCTTCCTCTCTTGCTACCCCCCCCTCCCACTTCACCCTCCTCACTCCTGCTTTTGAACCCTCAGGAGATGTTACAGTGTGCCATCTGTCTGTCACTCTCTCTTCTTCGCTCCCGCTTCTCCTTTTTTGCTCTCTCTTCCCCCTGCTTTTTTTTTTCCCCCCTCTCCCGCCGTCCCCAAAATCTTCATGTGTCATTCAAGAAAGCAGAAATCTGAACTCCCCGGAATCGCTCCGTCTCGCTGCGCCGGCGAGTCGTCTAATACGCTGCCAGCGTTTTGACATCAAAGGTTCAGGGGGTCAGTGTGCCAGCCACTGCGGCCTCCTGGGCAGCGACCTGTCGACATCCAGGGCGTCGGGGGTTACGTCTCTCCGCTCCTTATTCATACAGTACAGATGAAACACTGATGCTACAGCTCTGAGTCCCGTCCTCCTCCTCCCAGACATAGAAAAAGATCGGATGCTGTATGCCATTAAAAAAAGGATTTCACTCCAAAAAAAAAACAACCACAAGAACCTTGAAGTTCATCAGTAAATTTTCTAAAAGCAGAGGTGAATCTATCATCAATATCATAATTGCTGTAAAAGTCAAGGGTATAAGGTGACCCAGACTTTTAATAGTATATAATTTATAATGTGCTAATTATCAGAAATGGCTTGATGCTTTTGACAGATGTCAAAAAAATGACAAAATGATAAAATGCTGCACGTCACCCGCATTTATACATGGAAATATGTTCCGTGTTTCCATGGCAACAACAGATGCTCTAAAGATTTGTTTATATATGCTGAAAACGTGACATCTACATAAAGGGTAAAAAGGATGTGAGGCCCCTCAGGTCCCTCAGACTCTTCCATTAGTGTGACGCTGATGTTCAAAATTGTTGGCCTCTTGATTTCCATTTGTGCGTCCGTCTGGGTTTTCATGACGCGTCTGACCAGGAAGTAAATAACACCTCCTATAGTCAGAGCGCTCAGAAAAATACTCCAAGTTGTAATTACGAGCAGGATGTGGACGTGAATGCAATGTACAAGTTGGAAATTGGTACTTAGGGTAAATACCATATGACGTGAACGCAGCATTAGCGGTGAAATGCCAAGCATCCCCTTGGCAACTAATATCCAATCACACTGCACATGGAAAAAGTTCTATATGTATGTAACAGCAACAAACGTGTCCGGTGACCTTTTGTGGTTGAAATTGAATCATTTTTGTCAAGAAAGAGATTTCAAAAGGGTGATGCATCCAAGTATGAATTGTTGCTTGTTGTTTTCACTGTTACATAGGTTCGACTATTCTTTTCCTTTTATATTGTGGCTAAACTCCCTTATGGCGCTGAACATGATTTTTCTTTGTACAATTTCTATTATTACAGGGGTCAATTATTATTTAACTTATTATTTTTTTCCTTAATAAAGAAACTCTTCATCTTCTCCCGGGTGCAGCTGTATCTAGACGGAGCTGCATGTTGTCTCCGTTGCCAGCGGTTGTGTTTTACAGCTGAACTGAGGCCTGTGGCGATTCACTCTGGGAAACAAGAGCCCAACGTTTATTCATCATAGGATCGGTGCGATCACGGCGACGCAACTTTGAAGAGTTAAAACGGGCAAAGATGGAGCATTTTTGGCAGAGGCAAACCTACAGAGGCGATACAGCGTGATGATTTTGTAGTTCTTTCTTATAGCCCCACCACAGAGCTGCCTTTGAGCTCGATTATCATCTCTCATCTGCTACAGGCTCCTGCAGGCTCCTGCAGCTGAAAATAAACAGCCACTTGATTGAATTATGGCTTTAGTGACGACTGCAGGGAATATACACAGAGCTTTTCGTCTCAGCATGAAACTCCTCTCCTTTGTTTTGGGTAAACGGCTCGATTTTCTGACAGCTTTTGATTAGTTTTCTTTATTAAATAATTGACAGCGAAAGCCTGAGACCCCAAAGAGCATCAGCATATTATTTTTTAGTCTGCCTAAAGCAGAATTCAATCAATTTGAATATATTACTTTGGGAAAGGCTTCTGTTTAAATGGACAATTACTTTCCATGCATGAGAACCATTGTAACAGCGGTTTGGTGGCTGATATTATCATATTAATGGACTGAAGTAAGCTCATTTCCTTAAAATGGAAATTAGTATCAGGGCCTTAAAAGGCAGATTACACGAACATTGACTAAAGCAATAGCTCCTTCGATTTCCCAATATTTGGCCTGGAAAAATACATGCATTGATTTTGGCTGGGCATGTCTGCCACTGTGTTACTTCCTCAAGCTTAGTGGAGTGTATGGTTCTGGGTGTCTGCCATGATTCACCCGGCTTGAATATTTGTGCGTGAACAGTTACACTTATTGGTTGCATGAATGGTTTGTGTGAATATGAGTAGACAGGCTGCACATCACAGAACAGTCAAACAGTGATTCATAACTTCCATCTATTAAACAACCTTTAATTTCCTCAATGCTTATTTGAAATGGTATGTTCTATTCAGTGGCTAAACTGATTTGTAAGAAGTAACCCTGCTGTTGTCACAATGGTTGAGGGCCACAGTTGAATCACTGGTACCCTCTGATTGTCAGTCACTGGGTTTACATGCATTGAAAAAGTTCAATTTTAGATTTAGATTTCCGATTTTTTTAAATAAATCGACTGTTTCAAATATTAGGTAAACAATTTAGTCTGACCTAAATCGTCCCAAATCTATTTTTTCCAATAAGTTTTTTCAGAGTCGGATGAACACACCAAGATGATATGTCAGGGGATCGATTCACAACACCATGTAAATGCTTCAATCAGCCAATAATAAGCCGAGGCGTTCTGCACGTTCCAAAGGTTAGAGGTTACGTGCCACAGGTGTGATACCCGGAAGTCAAAGCCAAGGCGGTGTCATGGGGAATGCTAAGGCTAAAAACAACGTGCATTTTTGGCCAGATGAGGAGACGGACTTCATGTTGTTGTAGCTGAAGGAGTCGGACATCCTTATTAAATACATGGATGGACAAAAAACAAGGAATAGCGCACTTATTTTTCGTGCTACCCATTGTTTTGTTCCACAATGTGGCACAAAAGCTCAACCTGGAAGAAAGTTTTCTTTTGGTTGAGAAAGTTCATCGCCTCAGTCTTCGTCAGACGTTGACACAGGCTGCTTCCATCAGGAAATCGTTTCTCTGACTGAGTCATGAATACTGGTATAACAACATAGTCCAGTTAAATATCTTTGGCCTAATCAAGCTTAAGACTTGATTCCGATTGCAACTGTGCATGTAAATCTACTGGCTGTTGCCTTGAATAAACCAGTTAACAGCTTATCTTGTTCACAGATAGAACAGTTTGCCAAAGCTATAAAACAGCTCAGTCTCCAGCTTCTGTCCCTCCTTGACCGAGCAACATGTAGCATTCTCATTCATGGTAAAAAAAAAAAAAAAAGACAAGATGATCCCAACAGCAACAGCGAGTTCTGCTCCCCAATATGTTTTTCACTCACCTCAAAATATACCCACAATGCTGTCTGAGTTTCTGCAGATGATGAAAACCAAAAGTGAAAGGAGTGAAATATTTACACGCCACAGTAACCCAGACAACTTAACCGCGATTTTGGCAGCATATAAACAAAACCAAGTTACTTGAGAAACCGGGTTAAGGATGATATTCCCTGTAAATGTAGTGGTCCAATAAAAGATTGATAAACCACGGTTCACTCCAGTTGATGATCACCATGGAGCAAAAAAAAAAGAAAAAGAAAAAACACTGAATTTTCAGTGTAGCATCATATTAACTGCTCAAAGTGACACTGTTTTGACTCAATATACTCCTTCCATCCACAGTTAAGATCTTTAAAAATGTGATTATAAAGGTCTTGAAACTATTTTATTTCAAACTGAATTTTAATACTGTAGGCATACTCTCTTCAACATCCCCAATTGGTGCAAATAGATATCTGTGTATGCTGACCAGTGACATGATTGACAGTGACAGGTTACAGTGATTTTATCAAAGATGAGGAAAAAAGGCCAGCATATGTAACCAGATGAAATGTTCAGTGCCGTTTCTGCAATCCAAAGTAGAACCCAAGTTTTTATCAATTCAGCTGAAGAAAAAAGATGTTGCCATAGAAACTAAAACTTGGTAGTTGTCCAGATGGAGGAGAAAAAAAAACAAAAAACAAAAAGGAAGATTTGGATAAAGGGGTGGAAAGAGAATAAGAGGAGAGAAAGGAGAGGAGTAGAGGAGGAATGGAAGAAACATATGTGGACATATACTGTAGGGATTTCCAATTTCCATCCATCTGCACAGCTTGAAAGCCCTATGGATGTATAAAACATCTCATCCAGACAAGGCGCCGTTGCGCAATAAACACACAAGCTGGTTCATACACAGCTCCACTCCATTTACAAATTTGACCTCTCTTGAAGCATCTGATGTGTGCTTGATCTCATATTCACATCCCACATCAAACGCAGTCACATGTTAGCTGCAAGCATACCAAACCAAAATTAGCAGCTTCAGCTTCAGCCTCTGAGGTCTGTTCCTGAAACAAGTGGAAGACTTAGCGGGATACTTGTGATTCTCTAATGAACCATCTGTCTCATCAACTGAACTGCACTTTTTTTTTCTCTCTTTTTTTTTCTTATTGATGCCTGATGCTGACAAAACTAGAAATATCCATATGCTAACACATAAGATAGTTCTTGCAAGTGTCAGAGACTGAAAAAAGGCAAGGAAGATATGCATGGTTTTATTTTTGGGTGGCTAAGTGAGAGAACGAGAGGCAAAAAGTGTTGATGCATATATTTTGTGGTGCATGTGCATATTTGTCACTAAGAAAAAGGTTCACCAAAATTCTGTTAGATAAGTGAAAAAAAAGGTACATTTGAATTTTTCATGACTACCAAACACGCAGCAAGTTGACCCCCACAGTTCTATCTTAACTTTCTCCCAAACATTTAAAATGGACAAGACTTGGTTTAGAGCAGTGGTTTTCAAAGTGAGGTTAGGTGACCTCCAAGGGTCATTAAGGGTCTTTCAGGGGGTCCTCAGCAAAATGAGGAATAGTTTAACTTCATTTCATTCATATGTATGAGTGATTATTTTAATGTCGTGCTAATCTCACTAGTTCTCATTTTTTTATATCAGGGTACTAGGGTCAAGTACTTTAAATGTGGGTCTGTGGCTAAATGAAAGTCACCTTGAGGGTCTGGAACATGAAAAAGTTTGAAAACCCCTGGTTTAGACTTTCAAAAATGTCCATCAGATTTCTTATAACAGATAATAATAGATAACCTAAGTGTTTCATCGCCAAACGACTGCACTCCATGTCCAAAAGGCCACCATCAGTGAAGGACAGCAGGTACAAAATATATGTAACACCCATCCCATGTAGCTGGATAGTTATTACTACATAACATAGGGTTATAGTACTATGGGTGGCGCCCTGGGTACTTTTGCTTATGGCTGGCCATGCTAACCTGCATGAAACAAATGAAATTTCCAGCTTTTACCTTATTAATATCAATTTTAGAACATGAAGGTGCCTCCACCGCAGGAAAATGTATTTTCACTTTCACTAAAATGATGCAGGCCTGAGTCGTTGCTTGGGAGCGTGGTGACCAAAACAAGTGTGTGCTTCACTTGATAATCAAGCTACAAATAAAATAGCACACGTACTGATTAATTGTTAGTCAAAGACCACGAGTTATAAACATGGGCGAAGGATGAAGAAGGGCGAGGCTTGACAAGAAGATGAAGTGAAGTTTCAGGCTGGCAGGCGATAACAGTCTTGATGAAAGGATAGCTGAGCGGGGGACTACTCCTTGGACGTCCATGGAGTATTTCCTGGTTCTCTCAGTCTGAGTGTACATGACAGTTTTCTCAGTCACTTTACTCATAATAAAGCTTCTTACTTCTCATTCCAAGTTTGTTTGAGCTTTAAGCTAGTTTATATCATCAACACACACTGTTCACACACAGTAACATGCTGATACATCATGGAAATATGTGCTAATATAGCAAGCATGCTAATGCGCTAATCGTGGTCAGCATATACATTTTACAAACACATCATTAGAAAGTGATACAAAAGATACACAGGTTACCTTCTGCAGAGTGCCCTTACATCTTGGTTAAACTCTGCGACCACCACGTAAAGAACATGACTGCTGTCTGACAGCGTTCACATCTTTCACACGGCTCGTCTCCTTTCCTTCTGGCTAACACAGGCTCACATTTATGTTCTGTCCTTCCACTTTTCTGACAGGTTAACATCCCATGCAATTAACAGAATATCTTGATAGACAACCTCATAGTTAGGTTGTGAGCTAACCACGTTTCTCTGATGTTCACTGCAAACAAACAGTGAGATTGATTTATCTGCTTATAATTCACTATGAACTAAAACAGATATTTAATATTACACACAATCTTGTAATATTACAATCAAGTGTTTTTAGAATGGGCTACATAAAATTGAGTGGTTTGTGGGTATGCAAGTCTTGCACCCATCCATTCAAATGAATTTAACTGAATAGATTCAAACTGATAAACTAGTATGTCTCGATCAGTAGTCTCTTTGTTCAGTAGTTCATAAGGGTCCTTATAAATATAAATAAATATAAATATAAAGTACCTACCTACCTACCTCCAAGCTACTGACAAGCTGTTTTTCTTCATATCGCTCTTTGGCCTCCTATGTGAGCTTCTCCCTGTGTAAACATTTTCCTTTGCACACCGATGCGTACAGCATACAAGCTGGATGTAAACAAAAAAATGCCTACCATCCAACAATGACGGTACAATCTCACAATGCAGCATGCTTCTGGCCTGCAAAGCAACATTGATACTGAAGCTCTAAAGGCCTCTGAGACTCAGTGCAATTTAGCTCCAAAGCGCTTTGGTTATGCTACACAAGCTGTTGAGGGAAACTTTGTGAGTTTAGAGTCATTTATGCCATTTTTGTACTTCTGAAGAACCAGGCCCCAATTGTTCAGACTTCAATTACTTGGAAGAAGATTGTAAAGGCACTGTGGAGACCAACTGTTAGGTGGTCGTGCAAACTCCAACAGCATTTCCACTGACATGGGGGTGAGTAGAAAATGTCAGGATTTTCATTTCAGGATGAACTGTTCCTTTAAGCCAGATCCAGTGCTGTATTTTTAGCCACTCTGGGAGAGAAGACCAAGGACAAAAGGTTCGTCCAGAGGTTGCAATAACGGAGAAGCAGCGCGGAGCCGGTGCCCCTGTCACCGCTGGCCTCTCCTTGACCTCGGCCTACAGACGGACCAGCCAGTCAGGTCGGCGAGGAAACCTCTGTGACCCGAACAGACAGCTCCTCAGTCCAGAATATGCAAATGAGCCCGTTGGCTCCGCCCTGGCTTGTGTTTCAGTCGAAATCTACTGACACCTCCATCTGTTTAGAGAGATGGAGGAAGGAGGGGGCGGTGGGCAACGCTGAGGAAGGCACAGCGTGAGGGGAACGTGGGGGATGAAAAAGAATGGGCAGACTGGTGTGACTGTCATCTCATACATGTCTGCTTTTGTGTGGACTGGACATGATATCTGGAGAGAAGCGGACTCCTTCAATCACATCCTACATCTCTATATGTCTGAATTATACATCAATCAACTTTGTGCTTGCACGTTTTCATGTATGCAAGCACAGAACAGCTTAATTCGGAATTATTTTTACAACCTGTCGGAGAGCTGTTACGCTCTCAGCCTCTACAGCATTTAAGTTGAGGTAACTGTGTTACACTGGCTGAGCTCTGTGAGTCACCATTCATCACACAGACACACACACACATACGCACTAACAAACAGCGTTTCAAATGCACACAACACAGACTCACTAGTTGGGAGAAAGGATTTACAGTGGGCTGGCTTTGAGAATTGAACATGATGTAGGTTCTGTCAGTTGTATTTGCAGTACATTATCAGGTTGGGTCATAAATTACACTGGGATGCAAGGACAATGTTCCAGTTACCCTTGATGATGAAGACACTTCACTAAAATAGGAGGCTGGTAAAAATACCGCAGAGATTTGTGTGTCTGTCTGTGTGTATCCCCTTGTACAGTGCTGTGTTTGTCCGCCTGCAGAGAACATTGGTATGATTACACCACTGTCAGCTCAGAGAATGATGGCTCACTCAGCTTCCTATTCCACAGTTTCAATTTCATGATGCATTGTGTTTCTTCATTACCCTGCCCCATGCACTCAGACTACTCTCTTTATCTGGTCTTAACCCGCTACAGTGTTCCATAATATTCACCCTCATCCCAGGTACTTTCATCTTGGTGTGTTGTTCAGTAAAGCACATGCACACACATGGCCCAACATGTGCTTGAACATCTACCTCATGCCTTCTCAAGAGAAAGGGCCTGTGTTGTTTGTTGTTCTGTTTTCATTTTTTGCATAATCTACACTGCATTGATCGGTCTGAACCTGTTGTCCTCATTTCCCTTGCTGTGTTATCTCTCATGCTGCTCTGTCCTCGTAGAACAGAGACATGAGGGATCAGTGCTTCAATCAGCAGCTGCAAAGACGGTCCAATCTCTCCAGACTGATGAACGGTGAGCCCTCACTCATGTACATGATGGTAAGACAATGTCATACATAAATTTAGCTGCTATTGACATGAAGTCCATCCTTAATAAAATATTCCACCTACAATGTGAGGCCACCTCAAGGGGATGACATAGAGTGCTAAAACTGGGCTAAACACAATAAAATGAGCAATGGTCAATGACTTTTGACTTCGTCAAAGACTTTTCCATAAAATCTGCTCTCCAAATTAGATATTATTTTTTTAATTGCACATCAGTGAAAATCACCAGGCAGTGATTATGAAGATACACATTTGTATGTGCTTAGATGACTGAAATCTGGAACTAATTTCTCTGCTTATGTAACCTATCAACACCACATCGTCTCAATGCTAATGGAGGTCTTCTGAAATTCACATAATTTTACAACCATCAATTTCACATCAGCTTATAATTATGTTCTGATCATAAATGGGCCCTGTAACAATGGCAGTAACAGTCCAGTTACTTGAGATATTTGGACTCAAATGCAGTGATCATTTGTTGCATTTAGCCCCATTGACCGCAATATTTTCTTCACTGTTTTGCACTGCCCCCGATGGCCAAGAGACTGTACTGCACTCTTTTTTTCTGTCTCACTGCAGTCAATGGCCAGGATTCAGCTTTCTCCATATATAGGCTTTGGTAAAACTACCTTAACTTGTAAGTCAAAGCAATTCAAGTTACATTTGATTTTGGAACTATTTGAACTTCATGCATTGCTGGGTTGATGCACAACATCGAAAGCACAGCACTAAAATCATTAGCCCTGATTCAGACAAGGTAAAAAATGTTTCATGCATATTTGCACCTTTGAGCTGTTCCCGTTCAAACTTGGATGATTTGATGCGTGCACCAAAGACTTTGGGCATGTCCTTGTGTACACAGGTTGATACACAATGTTAACGTCATTCCCTTGTTGTTGGGAGGATGGCAACAGAGAAGTTTGGAGTGTAATAAGGAGGCAGTGCACTCCATCAGTTTACAATGGGGAATTCTGAAATGCTAAAAATGGCAGCACTCCAATGTAAGATACTATCAGCCAATCACACATTCAGATTTTGCGTAGCTGCACGGCTTTGATGTACGGCTTTACGACAGATCCAGCAGACGAGGATTAGACTGCTCAACATCACAGAATTAATACAGGTAAAACTGTAAATGTATGCATTTATAAAACTATCTCTTACGACTCTACTTAGTGCCTGACCTGATCATTTACAGTTACCATGGCAACGACATGGGCTGCCACACGTAATCTTACTGTAGGGACAGCACATGTGCGCATGCCTCGGTGAGTGAAAAATATAGTTTTTCTGTGGCAATAATGTATTTCAGAACAAATTTTATGACTCCATGTTTACAGTTTGACAGTGTCCCTAAATATAGAAAGCAAATGACAACACATACACCACAATGGTAGATTTAGGCAGATCCCCATTCAAAGAGATACGGGTCTGGTCTTGTGGTCATGATCCTACTGCCTGAGGGCGTTTCAAAGATGGCACCAGGGTGCACAGTCTCATTATTATACTTCAAACATCTCTGATGGCACATAAAGATTGAATTGGCAACATGCCTTTAGGCCTTTCCACATTTTTGCCCATAACAAATCACTGAAATATCTTTAGGAAGAACACAACAACACAATTTCATTGCACAGTGCATGGAAACTTTGTGTAATCACTATATTATGTTCTAACTGAATGTTCATAAAATGATGTCTTTTCCTACTTTCCTAATGAATTATCCAAAAACTCTAACTCGCGTCCCTTGATTCATTTTTGTCGTAATTATTTGTCTCCCTCTTGTAGTTAGCACTGGCCTGCCCTGAGATAACCTCTATAAATTATACAAGATTAAAACAAGCAGTAAAGTTTACTTCCACAGGATGAAAGTATTCCCATGTCTTTGATTTTACCGAGCAAAAGGACAGGCAATAGCATTGGACATCAATGCTATTTGGCTCCCCTAATCATTTAGTTAGACTGCACAGTCACTGGAGTTATCCCACAGGTAGGAGATGCTATCGCCAACTCTGGAGTTGTGGCAGAAAAATAATATAATGAGTTGTGAAACTAATTACTGGGAAAGAAATAATAAGTAGAATTCTGAAATTGACTTTTTGAGTAATGAGCCCAACTTTGGTCCCTTGGGTGCCAGTCACATTCTACCAGGTCCAACCTTTGCCCGGCCAGACATATCTCCCTGTCCAGATCCAACCAAGAGCGGTGTGGTCCCACACCCACAAATACCACTCCTGTCACGTCAAGAAGGCATGTGGCTCTTACTTGGGCTGCGCCACCATCTAGGTCAACACCGCTCAGTCTATACTGCCTGATAACTGCTAACACAATGAGACCACTGGTGTTGCGGACCCGTGGCCCCGGCCCAGCCGGCTCGGGGTCTACCCGTGCCAGCTCCAGGCCAGAGGGCCTGTCTCAGAGAGATTAATGATCCCTGGTGCTGCTCAGAGTAGGCCACTCCTTGAGTGTGAAATATACCTCACCTGCCTGGCTGGAGCGCTGATTTATTCCTGTCTGCATGCTCGCCCTCGGTGTCTGCAGGGGGTTTGTCTCTGTTTTTCTGTGTGTGTGTGTGTGTGTGTGCGGATGCGCGTGTGTGTGTGTGTGTGAGAGAGAGAGAGAAAGAGAGAGAGAGAGAGACAGAGACAGAGAAAGAGAGAGTAAGTCAGTGTGAGTGAGAGTCCCTGGTCAGACCTAGCCCATTCTCTACAACTTTATTTGATTTCACTCCACTCCCTCATGCATGAGTGAACTTGCATATCTGTTTGTATCCACAGTGCTATTTGAATAGATGAGCAGTGACTTCACATTAATTTGGACTTGATTTAATTGTATTTTTGTTTTTTTGCTTGTTGTGCTTTCGCTATCTGCCGGCCTTTGTTCAGTATTGTGAGCCTCTGTCTGCCTGCAGAAAACAGGGGTATGATCACACCAACCCAGAGAACAGGTGCCTCACACACTCATGTTCCCCAGTTCCAGCTTCACAGTGGGCCCTCTGTATATACTTGTAAACCTCTGAAACAGCTGTGTCCAGTTACTGAACTTGCTGAACTACTGACTTGATCACTCTATCTTTGTGTGTAACTCAGTAAGGCTCACACTAGACTCCGGCAGAGGCCTCACTTCCAGAGACAACCCGGCTTTTTATATAAATTCCTGCTAATTCTAAATATACATCTATAAATGGGCCTTGGCTACAGTACCTACCACCTGTCAATGCATGACAGATGAACTATTAAAATATATCATATCCCGCTGAAAACACAGGCCTTAATATTGACATATTAATAGAATGTATATAATAGTACTAACAGGCAAACTGTTTTGCAATTTATTTATGATGCTATTAGTTATGCTCCCTCCTACTCCCATCTCTGCTGTATCATTTGCCTATTCCACATTTGCATCTGAATGAGATGCAAAGACTGTGCTGGCTATCTTCAATAGCAGATTGTGCATTTTTATCATCTGCCCTACCTAACTGATGGAGTGGGCATAGTGCATGGTTGCCTTGAAGCCCCTGGGTGGCATTATGTCATTGCAGGGTGCACTACCTTGGAGCGCTAGCATAGTAAATGATGGTTTATAGGTGCTCTATAAGAGCTGTAATCACACCTCGATAAGAGATAGGCTTCATGAAATGTGCTTAGAGAAATTATGGTATGCACTGTTTAGGCTGCAGCCCTGCATCAGGGAAGTACAGTGTGCACACTACAGCAGAAGTCACACAAGCATCAGCTAAGTGGAGGCTGGTGCTGTACATCCACACATCAGGAAGTACCTGAGTATTACGCAAGAGAACACTCAAATAAACTTATTTGAATAAACAGGCAATGACATGAGGTTAATTTAAGCTGATGTGACTGGGTTCTGTTTGTGACTCAGTCTGTCTGATCTACTGGGACTTGGCCAAAAACGTTTAGACTCTAATGTGAGACTTAAGCAAAGGTGACAAGACACAACTTGGTGGTAAGTATGAAGTCAAGGTAATTCCTGGATAGCTGGACCCGTCTAGCTTGGACACACTTGCATACTTGTTTGCATCTCTACTTATTTGAATAAGCCCATGATGTATTTTTCCCTATGGTTTGCATTTTTGAGTTAAGCCTATGCTAAAAATCAACAAACTCTGTTATTTGTGCACAGTAAACAGTATTAGAATTAAGTCTAATGAAAATGTAATGAAGGCAACTGAAGTAGATCTTTACAACAGCTTCCTGAAGCTGTTGTAAAGGAGAGGAAAAAAAAGAAAACCCTGAGTATCTGAAATCCATGTCATTATTTTATTTAAAAAGCAAAGGATGCCAATTCCCTTTGGTCAGTAATATTGCTTTCTTTTGCTAAACTACTTAACAGGCTAGCAAACTAGCCAGTCAAGATATATGTTTATCTAACCCCTGAACTGCTCGTTCCATTTAATCAATTTTATCATTTTAATGTGTTTGTTGCTTTCTTGTTTTATTTGCTTGTTATATTTTCTATTCTTTCTATTTTGATTTTTGATTTTCCCCTCCCGCTGTATCCCAGTGCAGTGACCCACAGGTTTCAGTAATGCTTTATCTCTTCTTATCTTTACTTCATGTGGTAAATCCTTAGAGTTCAGATTAACAACAAAAAAGTTAAAACACAAAAAATGTCAAAGGGCATATATGAAGTTTTTATAGGTTAAAATCAAAAACCCTTTGATGTGGTTGGGTCTGGGAATGCGTGAAGAGGGAGAGGGAGGAGTGAGAATCAAATCTATCTCGTCTTCATGTGGAAACCTGTGCACACACATGAAACTTCCAGGGAAAAGGTCCGTGTTGAAAGTCAAAAGCAGAGAAAGCCCAGTGTGTTTCTTCCACACAGGTATGTGTCTATATCTGCGAAACTCATATTTTTGGAAAACTGAACTGGGGCAATCCAGTAAGTTTACACAGGAGCGCAAGGGATTTAAATGATCCACTTACAGAGTAGACATAATTGATGTTCAAATCAAAAGAGGATTTGCGGTTGCTTTAGTCATAATAAAATGCTGTGATCAAAGCTACCATCTCATAAGACCCATCAATGCGATGTGCTGTACTTGGCGGAGTTGGTCAGCTCACTTACAGCTCTCTGCCTCATACAGTACACACAGCCAAATTACTACATTAAGGACACTGCAAGTTAATAAAGTACAGAGGCCAAGAGAGGCCGTGGGGGAGAAATTTATATTAAGGCCATGTTTTACTACATCGATCACACGAACAGGACCTCATGCCATCGCTTTGACTAATTCATGCCCTCGCTTTTTATCATAAAATCAATAAGTTGTGCAAACAAATTAATTAACATATGTCCACAATTTAAGAACATGTGCATACTTTTTAAAGTGTGTGCTTGATTTAGCTGTTCACCAGCTTTCAAATTGATTTCACCCACTTGCCTTAATTGGCTGAATTTACTTGACTGCATTGATTCATTTAGACCTGTTACTTTGTTGAATGATATATCTGTGCTTAGCTGAGTCAAGATGGTGATGAGGCACACTGGACAGAGATTTGTTAATTTTCGCCTCAGGGATGAATTATGAAGGCTTTGTTTTCTGATAACAAGGTATTCTTGTTAAGATTGTAATCGTTAAGAAACAATTAAAGGATATTGGAAGCTAATGGGCTACACTGCTGCTAATATGCAGGCCAGAGGGATGTTAAAGTCTTCAGTCGATAAGTTGCAAGGATTTGCACGAGTCAACCCTTAAAGCTCTAACAAATTAACGGTTTTGCCGAGAATCGCGATCATTGGAGAGCAAAGTTTGATATCTCGAGATAGCAAGATAATTAAGTTGTTAACTTAAAATAATGGGAGCAAAATACAATTTAGCAATCACAGCCACTCTCAGCTTTCTTAGTCAATACTTCATCACCACATTTTTTTCCCCTGCAGTCGGTTGTGGATCCGTGCGGAAAAAAACATGTTTGCTAATTTTTGTCTTGAATGTAAAGAAAGTAAAAGTGATTTAAAGTCTGCTACTGTATCTATTGTATGATTGTACAGCAAGAATCTTTATGATGTTGATACGTCATGTCACTGAAACCTGCATCCTGCTGCCCTGAGGTCTGTTACACTCTGTAGGCCAGGTCAGTGTAAACTACACCAAGAGCGTTCCTGTGTGCCGCTAATCTCTTATCTTGTCTGAGTTACAAACCAAAACAGATTTATCATCAGCTTTCCCACACTGAGATACCAATCGTGATCCCTATCATGTGCATTACTAATAATTAAATATATGTGGGGCCTGTAAATTAAGTCTCCATTGTTGAAATTATCTGTCTTGTTTGGCTTGTGGACTGTGTGATCCTGAAGAAGAACAGACTGAAGTGTTACTGCAGAGAGAAGTTCACCCCTCCACGCCACCATAGACAGTGCAGACTATGCAGATAACAGTGATAAGTGCAGCAAATTGTGTCAGTCTGGAAAATGGATTCTGGAGAGGGCTCTAGGACAACTGTAAGTGCTCTCTGGATAGCAGGGGCCATCATGGTGAAGATGAAACCAGCCCCAAGACCTGGAGGAACTCTGAACCTGGTTCTGACAGGCTTGCGTCCCAGCATTTGTGGATGGACACTTTTCTGTCAGAGGAAATTATTAATATGATGCCACAATGGCGAGACAGCTTATCCACTTTAACTTTGAGGCTTAATGAATTCTTCACCAGTCCTTTTAACTGCTTGAGAGAGAAAATGAAGCCACTGTTCCTACAGGACTGGATTTTATAGTTTCAGAAGTAATAAGGAATGAGGCGACAAAAATCATCTAAAATTATTAAGTCCCATGCAGCACGTCAAATGCATCAAATCATATCTACAAATCTACAATTCCCACTTGGTCAGCAACTGCTGCACTCCGGCTGCACTCATGTTTCTTTTATTCTTTTGTGTTGTGTGTTTTCTTTGATTTTCCTCTTTGATCTGAGACATACATAATTGGGAAGAGTGCGGTGACCTGGTCTGATGGTCAGAAGTATTGTAAGAGGTTGTATAGGGGCCTGGTCACCATTAGGAACTCACCATTAGGAAAATGTCTAAATCTGTATGCATGGATTGGATTGCACACGATGTGGTCTGACTAAAGCACCTCTTCATTTCCAAGATGGAGCTCTCAACATCCCAACCACTCACATCTAAGCGCTGCATTGTGCAGTGATGAGATCGAATAAAAGAACAGATGAGTGGCTTTGATGCAGCCTTCTTCTTAGTATATACGAGGCCAAGTGTTGATGACGGTGCCTCAAGGATTAAACAGAATTTCACCACATCTGTACCCACCTGCTCATTCCCGAGAAAGACAGTGAAGGTGTTAAAGGTTCAGGTGGTTCCTGGAGGATCTGTGGACCTGAATGACCCCATGTTGCAGGAGGCCAGATTGGAGCAAGTAAGTGAAGACACGGGGCTGTGCAGCTCAGTGCATTCATAACAAAGCAGCCCTTGTTTGCTTCCCCACAGATATACATAGAATATTAAAGAGTTGGGTCTGATGAGAATGGTAGATCTGCACAGAATGGTTGCTTTGTGGGTATACTTTGTATATTACGCATATTAAAGGTGCTTTGTGTGCTATTATAACATCAATAAATCATAACCATATTAGTATAATCACCGTAAACAAATGAGACCATTGCTAAGAACTTTTATATTGTGTGCCATGGAATTGTATTTAGCTATCTGCTGTAGTGTAAAAGCACAAAAGTCTGCTTTTTACCTTGCAAATATTGCACAACTTTCCTCCATTCCACTATTCTGCTGCACAGTTTGAGCTTCACACAGTGTAAGAAAGGAGGGGGGGGCGATACGTGCTGTAGCAAAACCTCTTTGTGACAGGAAGCTACGGGGATTGTACAAATTATTAGCCTCATTCTGTAAAGTTCAATGCCTGTGTGAAGTACAGTGACAGTGCAGACTCTTCACTATGGTAAAATTGATGTTTGGCTATGGCAGACAATCATCTTTGATGTGGATAAAAGATCTTGTCAGTGTTTAATATACCTTTTAGACGCAGGAGTATTTCACACTCAGATGGAAGATCTATCCAAATGGAAAAATATTTTTACCTCAGAAAATGTGGCAAAATGTCAACAAGTGACTGTGAGGAAGAGTCAAAGAAGCTGAGGAGTGATGTACAACCTCTTCTGCATGTCAACAGAGACAAGCTTTAGTTAACTGTGCAAATAATTTAGAATGACAAGTCAGAGTTACATGTAATAATAATAATCATACATTTTTTAAATTCACTTTTCTAGACCCGAAGCGTTAAACAAACAAAAAAAAAAAAGGTATCATAGAGATGCTGTGTGAAGGATTTTCTCATTAATGCATTGTTTTGTAAATGATGGCACATATAACACTGGTAGAAGAAAGTAGAGAGAAGAAAATATATTTAGTTTTGAATGCAGTATTACTGTTGGTCACTATCATAATTTATTTGACAATGATCTTTACATAAAAATTCCACATAGGTTAGTTTTAACTGAGTAACTATAATTGTTTTTGACTGCGTTACATCTTTGAATAAACCATGAAGTAGCTGATGAATATGATTTTCCTTGGTAATGCTTTACTTAACAACAAGATTATTTTGGCTTCTCATTAGATTAAAAAATTGCCTGGGTTTCAAACACTTAAGCACTCAGATGAGCGTGTCTCTATGGGCGTAGAAGACTTTTTGGTAACGCATTTTTATGAAGGGTTTTAATTGTATATTCATAAAAGCCTCATGGCATGATTTTCAGAGCTGGTTGGAGGCTTCAGCTTCATTACGATGAGTATTCATTCTGAAGTTATAACACTGATTTGATCTATGATAGTTGTCTTCTATATCATGGGGAAGTTTATTAATATTCATATATTTAAATCAAAAGTGTAAATGAGTGTGCTATTAAAATACTTATAAAGGATGAATTCCATTATCCAAGGTGAATGCAGTGGCCCAAAACTAGATAGATTACTTTGGTACAGTCTGTCCATGCAATCTAAGATTACACTGCTATGTAGAAATGACTCAGTGTAGTTTAATAACCTACTGTAATGAAATCCTAGTCATTTTGTCCCACTTTACAGTCTACTTAGATGGGATGTTTAATGTTTGCTATAGAAGTACAAGATCAATATTTAATGTGTTTGAGAGGGATTTTGCTTGCAGAAATACTGAAAGCACTAATTACAAGCACTAATACAAGCACTAGTTTGATGTCTTATTTCTCTTTGCAACAATCAGAATCTTTCCAGTCAAACAAAGAACCTTCATTATTTCTTTGTTCCTTTGCATGTATGCTATTATAAAACAGCCCAACTGATTTGGCATAACTGCAGGTACCTCTAAATTTGAAGATCTTTTTAAGGATCTGAGTCGAGTTTTGATGGTGTTTTTGGGATGATTTACCCTCAAAAATATATCTCTGGAGCTTCCCACCAGGTGAAATGAACTTGAACATCTAAAAAAGTATTGTATGCGCTGGAAATGGTCCCCCCTGGTCGGAAAATGAGTCCCTCTATGGCCCTGCAACTGGCTGTTGTGAGCACTGCAAAGAAAAACAGCCACAGATTCACCCAGTCCTAAACAAGGTCTAATATGTACAGTTCTCAGATGGAATCATCACATTTTCTAAGAATATACATTTAAGTTGCAATGAATGAAATGTAATGAAGTGTTTTGAACGTATAGAATGTATAGTCTTAGTGAATGTATAGTTTTGCTGGGTACCTTAATAGGTGCTAGTGTAGTGCCTGTATACATTACTTTGCATCTTCATTGTGATTTGAATAAGGTTTCAATCCCACTTTTCCTGCACTTTCCCTATAGTTTGCAATAAAACAGAAAGAAGTCACTCTCATCAACAATGCCCAATTGCATAGGTACATTATAGCAAAATTCCCATGCAAGATGCTCAACTCTTAATGAACTGCTATATAATTTGATTAATCTCATGAAATCATAGAAAACTGCAGCATGCTGGATCAGTCAACATATATGCAATTACAAATTTAGTGAAAGAAGTCTCATGCAAAATTAGCCTTGGAATAACACTACTTCAAAATACATGTGGAATGTAAATGTTAATTGTAGCTTCTGCATTAATGAGCAAGAAATTAGCTATTTTGTAAATGTGCGACCTCTGTCTTTGTCCTGTTGTGTAGTGACCGAGGCTTAAGTAAGTTTTACATCATTCACTTGTGTGCCAGTGATTTAATCAAGCTTATTATTTTAGTTGATGTGAAAAGGTAATTGGCTCAAACCACCAGGGAAAAGAATCTGGACCAAGGGTTGCCTGTGCTGCCTTGTAACAGATTAAAATACAGCCTGAAGTGGAACTCTTTTTTTCATATTTTTCTCCCTGCAGTGTGTGCCTAGCAATTACCTCCACAACAGTAAATACCACACTATTACATTTTGAAGTAATAAAATTAACCACACTGAAGATAACATGTTGAAGCCACATGTTCTGCTTCAAGACTTTGGGCCCTATTTTTGCACAGGTGCATGGTGCCAAGCACAGCCATTTGCTGGCACAGCGACAGTTTCGTGAGCTGCAGTGATGGTTTCCCCTCGCCTGAGTTTGTTTGGTATTTTGGTGGCATGCTGCGTGCCAAGGTGGGATGAGAGGCGCGGTAATCAGTGTGCTGTGATCAATCCAGTGGCGCGCTGCAATTTTGGTGCCGTGGGTGACCACGATTTACGTCCGCCAACGCCCACCTGCTCAGAACAGGTCAACTGTGTAGCGCACCTGCATTTTGTTATTTTCATCACTGTAGTTGGTGGAAGTGCACCCAGCTACACATCTCTGAAATCACAAACCACCTTTTTATGTATTATGCTTCTCTGTTTTGCTTTGATATGGGAAAAATGTTTTCAATGCATTGTTTATTCTAAAGCACATGTGGCAGTGGTTACATTATATCAACAAAACTGTTGAGAGATATGGAATAATGAAATCATATCTTTTTAAATTTATCCTTCTTAATTTGTTAAGTTACACTGTGTTGAAGGATATATGCGTTTGATCTGTAAAGTGGTGGGAACACAAATAGGGAAATTTGGATTTTTTTAAATCGCATTTTCCTTAATTCTGCACAATACTAAAACTAATCGACTACAGTACGATCTTGAACTCAATAAAGGTCCTTATGTATACCGAGTTTCAAAGCATTATGGCACTTTGTAGGCTATCTAGGACAGGCCGGCTTTCTATGTCTTGTTTGCTTCATCCTGTGTCTACTTGATTTTGCTTCCTTGTGCGTTCTGTTCTATGAGAGTTAGGGTTAGGAGTAGGGATTATTGATTAGTTAGATCTAGGTGGGCTAATGCTTTGTGAAGTCCTTTGAGAAATGTGATGTTATGAGGGGCAATGTAAATAAATGGACTTGAACTTGCACACTTGTTCAGCTCATTACCCAAATCTAGCGATTTCTGTATCCAATATTCAGTAGTGTCTAATGCAACATTTGCATATGCATCAAAACAAAGTACTGTAATTCTAATGTTGACAAAATAAATTATGGTATTAAACACTGATGGTGATAAAGTTGATGACTATGGTGATAACAGTAATTAAGATTGCAATAACAATAATGATGATGATGTCATGATATCACTGTACAGTAGCATGCAGGCACTGAGACAGGAGTCAGGCACTGAGACAGGAGTATTTAGTACAGCTTAGACAAAAGAAGTGCAGCTTACCTACAATTCTGTCAAATGTAAAGTGATTTCACTTGAGCTTTCAAAAGTTTTTTAAGTCTCACAATTGTGTGGACTTTTCAAAAAAAAAAAAAAATCAGTGAAAGATTGTCTTTTGAAAATCTTAAAATGCAGACAGTTGCATCTGCAGTCCTTGACTTGAACAGTTACTGGGTAGCTGCACATTAAGTTAAGGACACAGTAAGCAAGGTAATTTAGCTTCCCCAGTCTCCGCTGACACTTAGATAAGCCTAATAGTGTACATGACATTATGTTTATTTATCTCGGCTATCTAGAGTGGCCATGCTAGGTGGCTAACATTTAGCTATTTACATGTTTCAGTTGATTCATCATGTTTGATGTCGACGAATGAATGGCAAATCTTTGCCTGTAGAGTTTACATGTCACCTACTTAAGGTCATCCTTTAACCCTCTCAAAATGACCCCACACATTGGATTTCCTGACAATAGTACATCCATGATGTAAATGTGAACGTAAGCTGCCATAAAGCTGCCTCAGTGATTGAGTGTCACCACTTCCTGTCTCCGTGGTTTCAAATTAAAAGCGCTAGGCATCAGGCACAGATCCCTAATGGAATTTCATATTTTTTTCCCTCCAGCTAACTGACGAATCAAAACTTATTTGACTAAAGACTCTTCTCTTCGACTAACACTTGGTCAACTATTTGGAGGCAGCCCTAAAGTAAATGTTCCCTTTGAAGTGTGGAAGAATCCATAATATATGTCTTGTTAAGGCTGTCTACTCTCTGTACAAATGTCAGGAGACATGAACCTGAGCAAGAACGGGACTGAAGCTCAGAGTTGCTGCAGAGAGAAATTCACTGATCCTGCCACCATAGACAATCAAGATGACAAAAACAGGCTGTTGACAATTGCACAAAATATCAGAGGGGCTGACATAGTATGGATAGGGCTTTATTATTATAGTAACAGTTGGATATGGTCTATACCAGAAGTTCATAGTGATTTAAAAAAAGAAAAAAAAAAAAAAAAAGTCATGGTCTCTTGCCGTTTTATACAGCCCTCTTCACTGCCTCTTGGAAATGAAGAGATCGACACTGTGGAAATAGCTATTTTTCTTCTGTTACAAAGGTGAAGCATGACACGCTAACTTATGTTTCAGAATCCTATTCTTAGCATGCAGAATGCATATGTGTTTACTTGTATGTATGGGTGTATCATTTTTCCAGAGATAAGAAAGAGGACAATCTTAAAGATAAAGATTCACTCTGTGGGTAATACGATCAGTGCAGAAATTCAGCATCAGCTTTTACAGCAGGTAAGCAGGTGGAGAAGGAAATAGTCATGCAGACCCCTGGAATGACTGTAAATGACCTGTGTAATATTTTTCCCATATTGGCAATTTTCTCTAGTTGCACGCTGTGCCCGAGAGACAAGGACTGTCAGACTTCAGAGTACAATGGATGTAGAGAGAATGGAAGATTGTACATGATGATCAAAGGAAGGAGAGGAATGGGGTAAGGTAAAAGAACACTGACAAAGAAAAGTGAATAAAGATGCTGGGAGGTACTTGCTTAACCAAGGATACATAGGATAATGACTTGGCCAATAAGAATGAATGGGATGCCCCAAGTCTTGTTGTGAAAACAACAGGGTTACAAGGAAGTAGTGGTGGAATGATGGTAGAACAATTTTTGCATTGGCAAAAAGTATGGGAATGTTCTGAGGAGAGTGTTTCGAGACATCCTGGGAAAACAGTGACCAGGTCTAGCCAAAATATGCAGCCCTATGCCATTGGAGCTGAAATCCAACCAATGCACCTAGAACTGCTCTGGGGTGCTCCTGTAAAAATTGACACAAAATGTAACAAAGCACAAATATCTCTATGGTGGGACATGGAATTTTGTAAATCTTTACCATTAAAGATGAATTCATCTTCTTGTACATAATTTCTGTTGATGGGCCAAAAGTAGCAGGAAGTCAAGGATATCCACAACAATTCTAGTGAAAATGGCAACTTTGATGTCATATGAAATACTGTTGGAAAAGGCTGCCAGAAAAGAAAAAAGATTACTTTAGTCCAAGTTTCTAATGGAAAACCTGCAGCCTTTTCAGGAGTCGGGTAACTTGAGTTGAATGGTCTCTAGAAAAACCACCAGCATTTTCAAGCCTCAGGTAACATGAGTTCATCAGTCTCTAGAAAAACCAGCAACCTTTTCAGGTGTCAGGCACTTTGAATCCTTTAGTCTCTGGAAGAATCAGAAATGTTTTCGGTTGGCAGGCGACATAAGTCCATGAGTCTCCAGCTGACTTACTGGTATTAGGCACCTTGGGTCCAACAGCACTCTCCACCCTCCTCCCCACGTCATCACATGAATGTGAGAGAGGTGGGTGGGATACTGCACAGTGGCATGTATAGTCAAGGTAATGTGTGAGGCAATGGAGCTGCCCTCCACAACATGCCTGTGCCCAGGAGGGAAGACTGCGGGGAATTGCTGAAGATTTCAGTACCCTATGTGCCTTTCCAAACTGCTCAGAACTGCTGCTCCAAACTGCAATAGATGGGAAGCATGTTACCATCCAAGCCCAAACCTGCAGCTGTTCCCCTTTCTTTAACTATAAGGGAACCTTCTCCATTGTGTCTCCAGAGGTTGCAGAGGGAATTGTGAAAGCAACCTGTATGCTCCACAACGTCATGAGGTAGGAAGATGGTGGATCTGTGCCAGTGTCTGCAGAGCCAACAGAGCCACTACTTGGTTCTCAGGCCCTTATATATATATATTTCATAAGTAGACCTAATATATTTATCTACATTCATGAGCTCTCTCTTTCACCTGCTCCACACACATACTTAGCATTTCGGTTTCCACATTGTGCTGGTACCCTATATATTTCGGCATTCTGCAAATGTGAACTCAGCTACAGCAATAACAGGCCTATAATGTTAAGAGATGTACAGGCGCAGTTTGTCCACAACAACCAAAGGCCAACAACCAACATGACTTAAATTACTGCTGCTAGCGATATTTAACTGTCATAAATCAATAATGTGCAGGACAAAACAATCATTCGCTTAGATGATGAAACCACAGCAATCAACCAACAGGGGGCAGTCAAACTTAGCTGATAGTTGTGGGTAAAGCAGTAACACACTACCAGAAAACACAAAATCACCAACGCCATATCAAAATCATGAAGAAATTCAGTAGCGAGGATAGCAAACAATCAGCTCCAGTGGCAATCTTTTCGCAAACCTGCATTGCATTTTGTACAGTAAAACAATCTAGAACAAGCATATCGCACAAAAAGTAGGCTACTCACCAAATTGATCTCTTGGTTGCAGATTTTTAAGTGTGAGGCCAGTCCATGGGCCAAGAGCAAGCATCAATGTCAAGTTCATTTAAAGAACAGTTACTGAATTATATAGACTGTCTGTTGTTTTAATAGGAACAATCAGGAGAGTGCGTAGAAAAGACTCTATGTGGACACAAGCCCTAAGACTACTAGTAACAACTTGAATGGTCTCTGACGAAACTCACAGCCATTTCAGGGAGCAGACAACTAGCACCTTGGTGGAACTGCAAGGTAATTGCAGTCTGGTATTCTCTAAAGCTTGTGCATATGCAGTGAAGTATGTCCTGACTGAATTGTATTTGCCTCTTGATGCCCATATTGTCTTGGCAGCAGTTCTGCGGTGATGAAGAGGACAGTCTATCCCGTGTATCTTTACAACTATCTGAACCCTTCAAACCGTGGCAATTGAGGTTGAAATAAAAAAGTACCACCACCATTGTTTTGTTTGATTCTACGTATTATGTACCACCACACACAACTCTCTGGTGATGGGAGACAGCTGAGTGACAAGTAGCTGCTGTGAGAGCTGCACAGACACATCTACACATTCCCTTCAGTCCCAAATTCCAATGACCTATATAAAGTTATCAAAAGGGATCAGACTGAGTTGTGGGTGTGTGCAGTATGGTTCACATCTTCTTGTTTGTTTACATAATGTTATGAAGTTGTGATAAAAAATAAATGTTTGAATTTGTAAATTTGTTGTGCCAGAAATCTTACATTTGCTATGAATGAAGAATGGAAAACCATTTGAAAGAAACTGTAAAGCCTTTTTTTTTCTTTCTTCAACTTCACATAACTCTGTTCACAAATAGGTAGATAGTACCTACAAGCTTTTCACTGCATCTATGTGGTGATTTGACTAAGGCTTAAATTCCACTTTTTCTGTATGCTTTCCATGTGGTTTGCATTGAGCTGCTTTGAGTGAACCATGATTCTCTGAATGTGCTATGGTACAGAAACAAACCAGTGCTATGCTAACCAGTAAAGGTAACATTTTTAATGTTTTTTTTTTGTTTGTTTGGTTTTTTGGTGTGTGTGTGTGTGTGTGTGTGTGTGTGTAAATACATTGCATAAAAAAATTAAGGGAACACTTAATTGTCACAGAATAACACCAGTTAAACCTAAGGAATATCAATCTGTCCATTTAGGAAGCACAAGTGTCAATCATTGTCATCAATTGTCAATCAATTTCACCTGCTTTGGTGCAAATGAAAGTGACAACTCCCTAAGAGGAAATGGTTTTGCATATGGTGGCCACAAACAATTGCTCCCTCTTTATCCTTCCTGACTGATTCTTCTCTAGTTTTGTGTTCTGCTAGTGTCCTTGTCACTGCTTGTAGCATGAGGTGGTACCTGCAGACCAATCAGGTTCAGCTCCTCCAGGATGGCTTATCCATATGTGCGGTCGCAAGAAGGTTTGCTGTGTCTCCCAGCACAGTCTCAAGAGCATGGAAGAGATACTGGGAGAATTACATGAGGAGAGCTGGACAGAGCTGTAGAAGGGCATCAACCTAGCAGCAGGACCGGTATCTGCTCCTCTCTGTGGTGAGGAACAGGAGGAGCACTGCTGGAGCCATACAAAATGACCTCCAGCAGGCTACTGGCGTGCATGTTTTTCTGTCAGAAACAGACTCTGTGAGGGTGGCACCTCAAGTGGGACCTGTGCTCACAGCCCAGCACCGTGCAGCTCGATTGTCATTCGCCAGAGAACACCAGAATTGGCAGGTCTGCCATTGGCACCCCGCTCTCTTCGTTAATGAGAGCAGGTTCACACTGAGCACATGTGACAGGCGTGAAAGAGTCTGGAGACGCCGTGGTGAATGTTATGCTGCCTGTAACATCATCCAGCATGACCAGTTTGGCAGTGGGTCAGTGATGGTCTGGGGAGGCATATCCTTAGAGGGTCACACAGACCTACATGTCCTGACTGCTGTTAGGTACCAGGATGAAATCCTCAGAGTGATTGTGAGACCTTATGCCGGTGCAGTGGGCCCTGGGTTCCTCCTGCTGCAGGACAGTGCCCGGCCTCATGTGGCCAGAGTGTGTAGGCAGTTTCTGGATGACGAAGGCATTGATGCCCTTGACC
>OMLF01015557.1:0-32500 GCA_900302615.1 Holocentrus rufus
GTGGCACACTGTCACACAATGATCCAATGCACTCTGTTTAGGGCTGAAGTAGCACATACTTGAATCAGTATTGGTTGAATCCAGAGACCAATTAGCCTGAGGGAAATCTCTGGATCAATTAAAGATTTGCATCACTCATCCCGTGCTTTCACGCCCGTTGCCATCAAAGAAAGATGAAGCCTCTCTGGAAAACTCTGGATACAAACCAGACTGATTCTTCTGTGCTTTCAAACTAGCTCTGTTACATGTAAGATTCTTTTTGCAAGATTACTGTAAACTTGTTGTGGTATAATATATCTTGAAAAATGATAATTATGAAATATGAATTGATTTAATAAGATATAGAACTGTTATATCTTGTGGTATCCTTCAGTAGTACATTTTATTCCAGAACTAAAAGCACAGTTGCCCAGCCATTCCAGTATTTTATATGCCTTCAAATAATGCTGTTTCTAGGACACAAAATGCCCTCACGACTTTTTACCCAGCTAGATTGCTGTACATGTAGATGCACCACAGTTGAGATTTGCTATATGATTTTGAGCATAATTAGAAGATTTTGTTATTTTTTGCCGTGGATTTTTTGATAAGAATGTCTCCCAAGATTCTTACCAAAGTCTTGTGTAGATGTTTTCTAGATGTTTCCCTCTCCTTCTCTTTTTCTCTTTTTCTCTGTTCCTCTAACATATTAATATTTTGGAATAATATCACCTTTACAATAAAAGTAAATGTGACAACTTGTTACCTGGATGTGTCTTTTTCTTTGGGGGAAAGGCACATGAGACATTGGTGCTTTATAGGTTTTATGCCAGTTACACAGTCACTCCTGAGCCTGGACCCATCATTTCAATATAAGGCTTTACCAGCTGACTGATCTACATAATGATGTTTGACCAAGGTCTCTAAGTGCCCATTTGATGAACGAGAGCAAACACACACATAAATGCATGCACATACATGCATATACATGAGTCTATACATGCACAAAGAATAACCACAAGGGGGCAGTAAAGACATATTCTTAATCAGAGAACTGCTTTCTAATTTCACTGATGATTGATCCAAAAATCATTCTCAAGTTAGCAGTGTGATAAATGAAAAATGCAACACCCAAGAGAAGAAGTTTCTTTGTCACATTTTCTGCTCCATTTTGCTTTATAGAATAGTGTAGAATAGTGGACCTAATTAATCTTACCAAATTTTAGACCAATCACTGCATTTCAGAGATAGGACATCTTGGAACACAGTACATGACACTGATATAATTGCAGAGCAATTACCATAACATGGGTCTGGTCTCAAATTTCTGCCTCTGCTGAGGTTTGCTGTGTTATGTTAAAGGTACAGAGACCATAGCACCGAGTTCTCATGTAGTGGCCAGCATTTTCCCTGCGTTCGGCGTGATAGCTGGGGGATGGGATTGGGGATGGTGTCATGCTTTCCTCAGCGTGGAACTCTGGGGACAAGGGTGAAAAATTCAATACACACATTACAATGCCATTCCTGTTTCCATGCCAACCACACCAGGGAAGCCTACACACTTAACAGGCAGTGGAAACATTGAGGGTAAATTATCATGTCTGTGATTAAGCTGATAAAACAGCAGCAGCATGGAGATGGAAGCAAAAGACAGTCATTATAAAGACTTGCATGGGTAAGAACAAACTTGTCTGGTGTCTGTCAACGGACTGGATTATCTTTATGTGCACCTCTGTGTGTATTTGTGTCTGTGTGTTTGTGTGTATATAGACTCTGGGAGAGAACCCCCTTAGACCTCATCCAGGCTGCCTCTGTTTATGCTGCTGGTAAAGCAAACTAGCTTTGCAGATCTAAGTTCAGACTATCAACTCAAATGTGCAGCTATGCAAAACCTACTCGGCTGCCATGATTTTGTAATGAGTTTCCTCGGTGTGTGCACATATTCATAAGGAATACTAGGTGAGCAGGCCACACATAATGGCATAAAATGAATTGGATCATTGCTGATATTGTTAAAAATATGGAGTCATTAGATTCATCAGCAACTCTAATTAGCATGTAATACTGGACAAAAAGACTGGATTAAACATGGCTTGTGTTGGTTCTCCATCTTCTTTGTCATGCACCCTCATGCACAGTGCAACAAATGCTACAACAAGCCTAATGAGTTGGCTACATGATGTGGGAAATAGGGGTGCTTGAGCTTCACTGCCACAGCCTGTAGATACCATCTCACTGCAGACTTAGCATGAAGGTATGACCCAGCTGAACCATCACCTTTTTGATAGATTGATCTTCTTGTTTGTGTGCCTCAATGTGTTTGCAAGACACATGTAGGTGGCTGCAATATCCAAGCTTTATTTCAAATATGCCGCAGGCACAGTGCTGGTAGAAACAATCTCTGGTGGGTTTATGCACAAGAGGTCTTGCAGTATCTATAAAAGCAAAAATATTGCATGGGTCATCGGAATTAATCCCTTGTATGTTATCCACAAAGCAATTTCAATTTTTCTTGATGACGTTATTCAAGTTCAAATCTTACATCTCCTGGCTGCAAAAATTGATTAGAATATTTAAGTTCAGTAACTGAGAGGCATTTCACTGTGTCATCAGTGTGCAAACTGTGTGAAAATCTAATCACTGAATAAAACTGTGCAAATTGCCTCCCATATATAAATAAATTTGCAAGACACAAAGGCATCTGAGAAAGGAATAGCCTCTAATCCAGCACAGCCTTTAAAGTGTCCACAGGCTTGCACAAGGCAGGAACCTTTTTACATCAGTTGCAGTGGTTAGAAATAACAACACTGACACAATTTTCAACCAAAGCACATTTCCATCAAAACGGATCATAAGACCAATGATGTGTCTGTGAGAATAAATAAATCTTGTGGCTTAAGTTTATTTAGGTCTAGGATAAATTATAGAAAACATTTTTGAAATCGAGCTGCACAGAAAGACACATACTTGGTACTCACTCTCAGGTTATGCATCTGATGTCTTCTTTATGGTAAAAGCACACAGATGATCAGAGGAAGACAGAAGTCAAAATCCCTCACTTTATGAGAGGGAACTGAGCCCAACTATGTAGCAATAAAAGAAAATCCATTGTATTGGGATGATGCAGCTTTTCTTTAAGTTGACTGTAATCCACAATAACTCCAGGTGGGACAATAACAATGCCATGTGCAGTGTTGTCTCCTGTGTATCTACTGCTGAGATGACTCTCTAAATAATCCATTGTCCTGATGCCTTATGTTGTGATGGGAGCCAATGCTGCTACTGTGCATTTATTTAAAGGAACTACTGTTAGACTGAAAACTTTGTGGGCTATTCATCTGAAGGATATTCATCTGAAGGCAAACCTGACATACCTTCTCTGTTTGTGGCTGCAAAAAGCATTAGAATGTGAGAACAACTCAAAGTAATTGTTGTAATGTGAGCATTTTCAAAGTGAAATTGCAGCTGTGTCTATTTTTGGGTGTAACCCTTCATCTTGTTTTGGAACAACAATGAAGTGAAGGTCCTTTTCTCCACTGCCAATCCAAGATTTGAATGAACTTATCCAAAGAAACATCATTGCATAAAAGTGTATGTGGAGAAATAGGTGCATGCGCAGGTGTTTTTTTCTTCTTTTTCTCATCTGTGAGTAGCATTCCATAGTAGTATTTCCATGCACAACAAGCTTTAGGTACTGAACCTGTAGCCACCTGTATAGACACGTATTGTTCATGCTCTCCATTTTCATATTTTGTGATGGCATATATATTTTAGTGCACTGTTTTAAGTAAGTGCATTGTACTCGTCCTGTTTTAAAAAACAGACCTTTTACACAGTGGCCATTTTAACCTGAAATAGTGGGGTAAACACGTGTTACTAATGATATTAATGAAGGTTTCATTCCATTTACGTGCAGCAGATTCTTTCCAGTGAACCAGCATGAACAATAGCGGGGCCCTGGCTCTGTTAGACCTCATAGGAACCGAACCTTCATTAATGTCATTAGTAACAACTGTGTTTACCTGCTATTTCATGTCAATGTGGCTCCCATAAAGTCATTTTGTGCTTACAGTAAAAAAAAAAAAAAATTGATACTTTGACTCATACTTTGAAACTGACACCCTAGAAAAAGTGTCTGCCTCTAATTTCATTCTGGATCAAACACTGGGTAGAGACAAGCAGATCAACTCACATGATTCATTGACAACTTACGTGTGTTTGGATAATTGAGCTTTTCATCTTGTGCTTTTCTTTGGACAGCAGCTTTAAAATTTCACTAGTAGGTTGCTTTCGATAAAAAAATGTCTCTCCTGCAGGCTTTTTAAAAACCACTTGATCAATAACTTCAATCAATAATAATCAATAATCAATATTTAATTTAAAAGGTCATTGCACAAAAGCAACCATTCATGGCCACTGCCCATTACTCTGTTGTGAATGGTTTGAATTATTCTTCTCCTAAACAATGTGCATCTTTCACTTCTTGTATATTTGTATGTGATTCATGCTTGACTACAGTTGCTGTGAGAAAAGGGAGCCCATCTAAAGCACACTTCAAGTACAAAATGATCTTGTATAATCACTCTTAACCAATCCTCTTTTGACTCTGCTCACTGCTTACTTTGTGATAAATGGTCCTTTTGAAGTAGAAGTTTTCCAATAATGATGAAAAGAAAAACATTTCTTTTTATTTGTACTATTAGGCCTATCTATTCATGCAGAGTTTTGCTGTGATTTGCTGAATTTCGTACTTTGTTGGGGACAAGAAGAAACAGATGAGCACACACACTCATGTTTTGATTCCCTGGGGATCTTCGTCAGGTGACCTGATGAAGATCCACAGGGGATCGCAACATTGTCATCTAGAGAAATAAAGGTGTTGGTAGAACATCCGACAGCGTGCAGACATCTCTGTTTCTTATTGGCAGATATTTCTCAGCCTGGCACCTGAGACAGAATGTGCGTATGGTTATGACTTCTGTTACTTTGCTGGGGACCCACAGGGAGTCTAGTGTGTTATCCAGGATATATTATACTGTAAATTGATGGCATTGCTGTAGGGTAGGTTGTCTTAGAAATACTCTATCTGACACTGACAGGTTTGGTTAATCTGTATTTTTTTTAATGCATTGGTATTTGCATTTTTTTTGCATTTTATTCCAACATTAGTGAAATATTTACATGGAAAGAGTCCTTAAAAGATTTGCTTTTGACAAGCCATATGCATACCATACAAAAAATATCCAATTATGGCTAATCTTTCAACAAAGACCATGAAGACTATCATTCTTGTAAACATTGTATTCTTTTGTTACAAACTGGCTAATGCTAGGGGAAACATATCAAAATAATTGGAGACAAAGTCATTTGTAACAAAAGAAACAGATCATTTACTGAAATGGCAGGACGACAAACATTTAATCCCTCGCTGAGCATTCAAACAGTATAAATGGCCCATGGCACTTAACAGGTTTCCTTGTTCCAAAATGAACACAACTATACAACAATCATAAGGTCGTGGCTACAAAATTCGGGACAATTGGAGTAGAGGAAGACTAAAAAAAATGAACTAAGTCTATATAGCCAATATCACAAATACGATTACCAAAAACAGCCAGCATACTCAAACAAAAGGGTAGAAGATCTGACCAGTGAGTGCATGCAGACAAGCTGGGGAGCAGGTCACCAACTGAGGAGTGGAGCTGCATGCTTTTATGCCGGGCTGATTATGGATAGGTGCAGTGATTACTAACAGGCTGCCAGTGGTGGATGAGGGGAAGTGTCCAGCACTGCAGCAGACCGGACACAGTAGACACACACACACACACACGCACACACACACGTATACACACACTCACTCACTACCAAAGAGACATAACACACTACAGATGGTACAATACACTACAATCCAAAACACTCACTGGTCTTCTCTTGGAATATTGTAGCGTTATCTGAGACTTGTAGAAATAATAAAGAAACCTAGAAACCTAATATGATAGGGTGAATCAATATAATAAACATGTATTTTCAACTACAAACTAACATTTGATACATTTTTTTTCAATCAAATCCTGACACTGAATAAACATATTTTTAACCAAAATCTGACATGTCTTCTCAGCCCAAACCATGGATCTAACCCTGTTACTACAGCATCACTTGCAGTGGCTGGTGCTAGTCACGAGCCTTTACATTGAGAATCTCCAGGAATAACTACTCTGGGGGCTGCTGAAGCACTTTTTCTGTATGTGGGCAAAGTTTCCCAAGTGAAATTTGCCAAAGTGAAAGCCTTTCCTATATTCTTGAATCCTTATCCACCTCACCCACCGATGAGACGTGCCACTGACTCATCAGCGTCCCAGTGTTCATTAACTCAGTACCCTAACCAGCGCCCAAATTCACATTCACTACATACTGATTCACTACCTACTGAACTACGAGGTGCTTTGAGACACAACCCTAATTAGCCTAGCTGACTCCAATCTGCCAAGTTCTTTTTTGTATTGGGCATTGTACGCTTCCTGTATCTTATCTCAGAAAGACATGCCTTTCCATTGGCTACGCTCTTGGCTTTCACCATCTGCTATACCTAAATATGTTGCAAAAAACATTTGGTTTGAGGAGGTTTGCATTGTACTCTAAAGCCTATGGCTTTTACTGGGGCAGAAGCATCATTAGACCTTGTTTATTGATGCATGTGCCCAGAAATATTTTTCTGTACCCCATTTAATTAAACCTCCATTTAGCCGTGGCCTTAAGGTTAACAAAGCGCGCTTGTGAATGGGAGGTCGCTGGTTCAAACCCCTGGAGCAGCAGGAAAAATGTGGGTGGGAAAAGTGATGGAACAGTGCTTTCCCCTCCCTCAATACCCACAGCTGATGTGCCCTTGAGCAAGGCACTTAACCCCAGTGGAGTTAATCAGTGGTCAACAGTGAAGACTGTGGTTGTACTGGGAAGCTCCCAGTTGTGAATGTGTGCAACTGTGAATGTGAAGCAGGGCATTACTGAAAAAGAGCATGCATGCTCAGCAAACCTTGCCTGAATAAATAAAGGTTGCAATAAATAAATGTGTGTACATTGAATTTTAATTTGTATTTCTCTTTGGTGTGAGCTTGTTGGGAGGGGCTATAGATAGGTAATCATAGCAAACCAATCAGGAAAAAAAACAAGAAAACCCACACCAAGCTGTCCTGCTGACACTGTGAAACAATTGACCTTCTCCAAGTCATTCAAACATTTCAAATTTCCAACCTTAGCAATGCCTCTGCACTTGGGGATGTGTCTGTCTGCTTGAAATTCATGTGAGAGGCGATCCAACAGCATGATTATGCAACTGTTACCTTATATCATCACAGAACAATTTAAGCTCTTAATTATGATACATATGGTCGCTTCCACCCCGCAGGCTGTCATCCACATGCATAATGAGGCTCAGTAAATATACCAGCGCTCTTCTTGAATCTTCAAATGTAATCTTTTCATAGAACATTGTTTGTTATAATCAGAATGTGTTCTCCAAATTGTTGCATAAAGCATATTTTGCAATCATATCATATTATATACATCTGCATCATGATTTGACACACTATGTAATAATTTGTCTCCTTCTGAAAGATTCTGAAGGACAGAACGGGGTTATTTATTCATTTTTTTATGTTTGCTTTTTTTGTTTTTTTTCTTCATGATCATTTTGAAAGCAGACAATATGTGTTTTTTTAGCACCAGCAATGTGTGGCCACATATATAAGAAGTTTGATAATAATTATGGATGAACCATTGTGTGATACCGCTGTGATGGGGTCAACAAATCTATCTTGCCTAGGATTGGTTTGCCTGTGAGATGTGAGGGCTTTTTAAGATGGGATGGGGTCAGTCTGTTTGATGACAAAGCATAAAGATAAGAGGAAAGAGAGAAAAAAAATGAAGTGGGTTTTCAGTTTTGAAGTAGTGAAGGAAATAAAGGTAGGTAGTTCCCTTTTGCATTGGCTTCATACGTAGTCCATCTGCTTTGCCAGAGAGCCAGAGGAAATATAAGATTTCATAAACTAATAAAGCTAGCAGGAAAATCAATATGATAGCTAGACCTCCCAAGGCTCTTTTCCACAAATGTATAAACCATTGCAAGCATCATGACCTGAGTTTATTACCTGTGAAAACTTAGAACAGAGGGAATCTATGGAATGTCAGTTAGCATTGATGCACATTATAACGTAATCTGAAGCTTTAGCCTCTTAAGGGAGGGCAATACTCAGTTGAATGATCATAGAGGCCTTGCAAAGTGTATTACTCAACAATCTTGAAAATTAATGACAAGTCTGCATTTTGTTTTCAACTTAAAATTACTATGGGCCTATGGACCTTTTTCACAGGCGCAGTTTTGACATGAATAGCAGGGCAATCACAGGTGTTACTAATGACATTAGTTCCATTTAGGTCTAACAGAACCAGGGCCCTGGTATTGTGCATGCTGGCTCTCTGGAAAGAATCCGGAACGGAAGTTTAATTAATATCATTAATAACACCTGTGTTAGTTTAAAAGGTCAATTAAACTAATTTTGAATGACGATTCACCATACAAAATTTTGTTTAATCAAGACTAGGCTCAATCTGTGTCTGGGAAACTGGCCGTAGGTGTAATATTTTTTGTCTCAAGAGGGAATACAAAGGATTTCAACCACACCACCCGTCACCTTGTCGCCCCTGTTCAGCGAATTGTTAAGCCACCTCTTTCTGACAACACAGTTAAGTCAAATAATGAGGCAGTAGCCTTTTATAAATAATAATGTACTGACTGATTGTTCATTTTTCAGGATTACAGGCATTATTTTTGTTTTGTATTGCATTTATTTCCACATTTGATCCACAATAGGCGGTTTATGAATCCTCCAGAGTTTGAGCTTTGTTTGTAACTCTTATAACAGCTTTACTAGTAACAAGCATTCACATAAATGTACTGCAGTAAAATGTAAAATATTCACTTTAAAAGCCTGAATGTGAGCTTTTTACTTCCGTAACCATTCATTTAACAATACATGTATTTTTTATACCAGTGTTTATAAGAAGTCTTTTATAGCCAGAAATTACAGCAAATTTGAATCAAATTCTCATTATAGTAGACTATTCTGAGCAGTTTCACTCAACAGTTCAGTTAATGTGTTTAATGGCTTGCGTGACACTCTAAGTATGTGACATGAAATTTAAAGTTGCCAGATTCCTTGTTTAAGAATTAACTAGGTTAGCAAACCTCAGTGATAAGACATGTAGTCTTGACTTCAATAATGAACATGGTATTTCCCTCTGACGCTAAAGTCAGACTGGTGTTGACCTGGAGATTAATATCATGTCAGTCTGAAGATTCTAAATGGCTCCTGAAATCGAAATACTGACCTCTGAACCTTCACCCTGATTTGTATTTTAAGGCTTATAATTCAGCAGCTGAGGAGGCTACAGACATAGGAACAACTGTTACAGAAAGCCCTTGACTTCAACTATCACGTGGTTGTGGTAACCAACCGAGGGCAACATTGAATATAGCAGACATTCAATTTCATCCATTTAACAATCAGATTTTAAAAATCTGATAAAACAGATGTGTTTCCCATCCCCTCAAACCTTTCAGTGTATTCTCAGTTTAGCATTTCCAAAGTCCAATTATAAGGAACTGACTATTGCGCTAATTTAGTACTGTGAGAAAAAAAAATACTGCATCTAGATGATCTCTGTGGAAAAACGTCATGAAGATGTTGGTTTATTTGGGATATTTTAGCAAGTATTGTAGAAACGGGTTTGAGGCTTGTGTTCAATATTGGTGCCAGTCAGGCAACACTCCAAAGCACATTGCTAGCTGATAGCCCCTCTGCTGTAAACTAGAAATATACTATAACATGGGTATAAGGGGCTTTATGTTTCCTATCAGGGTTTCCAATTGTCTGTGCAACCCCCTCAAGGATGTATAAAACTGCCCCCCTTGGTGCTTACAAATGTGTTAGCCATTGCAGCTAGCACTAGCTGAACATAATCCAATGGTTTCACACTAACTTTCATGCAGATTGAGCTGATCTCACAGTGGTTTCTATGGTAACATACTTGGAAAAGCCTATGTAAGCTGCGGGGGAAATGAATCCGGTGCCAGGGGAAGCCATGTTGTTGATAAATGTGACAACCGCTGTTAAGATCTCATTACTGGCATTTGACATCATGGGTTACGTTTATAAAGCAGATCATACTTTAATGGTAAAGTAGCCTAAATAATGTATTTAACAATTTCATTATGAGAGAAAAAAGTTTTCAAGCTACAGTTTATACCTGAGACTAATCAGAAATGTTGAAATGTTTGTGATACTGCTGATAGTCCTGCAATAGTGAAAGTGAGCATACAAAATTTCCACTGCACTGGTTGCAAATGGCAATAAATGATCATGAATCTTGAAACTTGGTAGGGACATGCTGACATTTCTTAAAAGTTGTTTGGAACATGCCCTTTTCATCCATGCCTCGTCTTCGTTCAGTGAACTCAACTGCTGATTCAGCGATTCAGATTCAGGGGTGGAAGTTCTTGTTATTCAGATTCAGAGGCAGCAATCTTCAAGGTAGAGGCAGTAATTTGTATCCTTCAATAATTTTACGGTACAGATAAATTATTGTGTGGGACAATTTTACCATGATTGAGTAATGAGGAGAACGTACCCTTCTCTGCCTATTATTTGTGATGCCTATAACATAATACGACAATGTGATTACAGGTACTAGTAAATCCAAAGGTAAAGTAAAGGTACAAGTTTACTCACATGCCCAAGCGAAAAGACAAAATTGAGTCCATCTTGAATCTTTTAGCTTTTGACACAGTTTCAGAGGTTGCATCTGAATTCTAATCTTTGTTAGTACATGGCTGTCTTCAATACTCAAATTGGTAAATTTTGGAATCCATTGTTTCTGAATAGTGACCTTCAACGTAAATAAGTGACCACTGCTGACTTTAGCTCATCAAAGTCCAATTGCAACACAAACAAGTCTGGTTAGAGAGACAGCTAGACAGATACTAAGTGACTTGGTGACATACACTGACAAAGTTGCTGCCATTGTGAGTTACATAAGCTATGGGTAGGACATGATAGAGATGGGCAGAGCTACAGGATGGCTTTGTAAAACAGAAAAATAGCCTGGACTAGCTACAAACCTGCCGCAATTAAGTGGCAATGATTTTCCAATGCACACCACCAGCTTATGATACCACATGATATTTTAATGTTAAATGCCAAACTATTGACATTTCTATTGGCATTAATTTTAAATTTGCCACTCAGCAGACTCTGCCAATCAAAAGTAATGTAAAACTTGCATGAACTCTGTGTTTAGCTCTGGCAAACACAGAGTTCATTCAGTACTGTATTTACACTAGTATCCATCCTGGTTCAGCTGGCTTGGACTAAGCTGGCACCACAGCAGAAATCTGTGGTCTACTGATTTTGCCCCATCAGATTTTTTAATTGATACAATGGAAGATTACATGGTACATCAAATTGAATTTGTGAGTCATTACACCAGAGTCATTACTAAACTAAATCATTATTAAACTTGTTTTGAGACATTTGACATGTCTGCTAGACAATCTATATTGTATTAGAGCAGCTTGTATTACTTGATTTTTAAAGGGAAATAGAAGTGTTTCATCAAAATAGCAATTGAAAGGTATATGTCAATAAATTATGTGATTCTCAATATGTATACTCAGGTATGGCATAAGGTCTTGTTGACGTAGAGGCTCTGTCTCCAAAATGGAAAAAAAGTCATCAATATATTATTAATTTAAGATGCATAGGTCTTGAGAGTACACCAGTGCGAAACCTTAAATAGGATGAGCACACTTCACTTTGCTCATTTAGGGCTGCAAAAAGAATCTCTGAAGTTATGGGTCACAACTAAAGTCCAATATTATGCCCATTTAATTTCTGCCCTGAAAAGGCTATTCTGTTTATTGTTCTACTCATTTTTCTCTCTTTCATTTACTGTCATGCCTCTCTAGTCCTGGCAGAGAATAGGAAAACCCTTTTACAGTGATAGCACAAAATGATTTTCCTGTCATGTTATCTTGCCGTTGCCGGGGAAACACATTTCGCAGGAATTCACAAAGCAGTAATCTGAAATTGACTGGCATTCCACAGCAAGCTGAGAGACTCACTATGTAGCCTCTGTAAAGCCTGATTGTCATTGTTTAATTAAAGCTTGAGTGGGTGACAACACAAATGAAAAAAGGAACATTTCATAATTTAAGATTATTGTCAGCCACAGTTAATAGTTTCTGTATTATAATCCAAAATGATCCCTTTCTCCTGCTCATCTGTTTCTCCCGAATTCAGTCTAATAATTTTGTATTACAGTCTTTGTGAGATACAATCTAAACAAGACAGAGGTCTGGGATGAACTCCCCTCTATTTTAGAAGAGTCCTAGAGCCCTTTGAGACAAGCTGAAAACTCAGAGAGGTGGGAGTTTTTCACCCTGTGTAAGACAAAATTTTAGAGCTTGAGGGCACAGTGTGATGGATCATTGGGTTTCTCCTGTACCTTTGAGAATTACCAGAGGTTTAAACACTGCCTCCTCACACTTTCCACACCTATGCACAATCACATGCACACAAACACACACATGCATGGGGAAAACCCACATACACACATGCCTACACACTCCAAATGCATCACACATTTTGCGCAAAGTCGTGGAAAAGTAGAGAAATGTTCATATAAAACTTAAGAATGCAGACAACACTAGGCGATGTTAAGTTGAAATTGCAATTAAAATTGAAAATTCCATAAAAAATTGACTACAACAAAACATACAAAAGACCCTTCAGAACACTTGACTTTAAATGTTTGCCCATTCGAATTATTTCACTGGAAAAGACCATGTTATGTTTTCTTATCGTGGTTTTGCCATTTCAGTGCACCAGTACTCCTTGTGTTTCCTTGTCCTGTAAACAAAAAATTGCTTTATGAAAGGCTGACAGTTGACTGACAGCATCATATTCTCAGATTCATGCGTGCATTATTCTTATCTGTGTGTTGCCCTGCCTACTCCACTGCCACATCAGCTGTGAATGGTGAAGCGAATAGAGTGATTGAACTGAATGAGAACGCTTTGGGATGTTAAAATTCTGCTTTAGAGCCACATTGTTACCATGACAACACAGCCATTCCTGTAGTGCTATGTCTCTTAGAACTCTTAAGTTACCATATGATCTTTAAAGGGATATCTCACCCATTTTATATTATATTATATTTTTTTTTTTCAATGGCTCCTTTGTCTTCAGAATTCCAATTAAGCATCGAAATCAACCTCATGTCAACACCAGGATTTTCTCCGATAAGGATTTTCTCCACATGGATAATCTTCTTCAAAACAAGCTCAGGAGCACTCTCAAAGATGAGCGGTGGTAAGCGATGTGATCCAAAAGAAAGCTGTGTATATTCTCACTGGATGTGTAAGACTAAAAAGATTTCACTTAAGAACAACTTAAGTCAAATATGGTAACCTACCAACACCCATCCACTATTTTAGGTATCATTATATTCAGATCCAATTTCTTAATGATATAAGTTTCTATAAATCATTTTGTACAAACACCAAAGATTATTCAATATAAGCAGAGCATATCCCTCATAAAAATATCATGGAAGTAGTGTCAGAGTCAGTCTGAGCTGCTTTATATTCTCTGTAAGCTTGTTTTCTTGAGAGCTTATTCTATAAGCTGTGTTTTCTTATCAAACAGACCTAGCTCTTTCCCTACACCTCATTCTCAATGTTTTGAGTTTCCCTGACAACAGCTTCTATACCAACAGAAATTATGCTGTTGCTATTCATGCAACTGAATGCCAATGCATGTGTGTATCCATATGTGGGTGTGTGTGTGAGTCTGTGTCTACACCGAGGCAGAGCTTGAGCACCCCTCTCCCACTAGCAATGGTTCTGTTAATTTCTTCCCACCGTCCAGCGTGGATCTGAGACGGGGTCATAATGAATCAGAGGAGGGAGCAGAGAAACACAGCGTCACACATCCATCTGCTCTTATCTTTTTTCATCTCTTTTTTTTTTCTTATTGTTGTTGGCCAAAGAATTAGAGCATATAAAAACAGGTAACCAGAGGGCACCCAGAGAACACAAACCTCTGCCAACAGTGAGCAATTCTCCAATTTGCTGGGGCATGCAAAGATATCATTCTTATTACTTAAATTTAATGTATTGACCCTACAAACATCCCCTTGGCATTTGGAATCAATTCTTTATATCTCTGTTAGTTTCATAGCAAAAAAACAATAACTGTCTAAGAGTTGAAATCCAAGATCCAGATCACTCCCAAAAAACAGTGTTTTGTTGTCCAATGCCAAACTGTCCAACCAAATTTCATGGAAATCTGCGAGCTTCTTAATTTTTTCTGTTGATAGAAAATCAGAAAGTCAAACAAACCATCTAAAAGAGGTGAAAACATAACCTTGACAGAGGTAACACTTTTTGTGGGAGCTCAGAAAAAGATGTTGCCGATCAAGTTTGTGAAGGTGTATGACTGACTGCAGGCAAATCTGTTCCACCGGCAATCCTCTGGCGCTTCTCACTATTTTCAGCACAGCCAACTTTGCCAAGCCTGAACACATGCTTTGAAACCTCAAGACTGAAAAAGTCTTGTTTCCCCACTGATACACTGTAAATATCCAGTTCTCAAATTTCTCAGCATTTAGCCCTCTAGCTGCTCCATTCTTGCTTTCCTCCTTCAGTCTTTCTGAAGCTCCCATGGCCTCCAACAAGTAACTGTTCTCTCGGCCTCTACTGACTTGTGCGAAATGGATGGATAAAAGCATGGCTCCTGACAGTCCATGTCAGTTTATATTACTGCTAGTATGATTGGTAGTACAAAGGCACCACACGCCTAGCAGGCATGCTACTCCAGCACCATACCAGACGGGTCACCAAATCGGAGATGGAGCCTTGGATGCAACAGCCGTGGAGCCTTCTCCCAATTTCAATACACAGCATCACAGGAGGTGGTTGTTACATCCAAGATGAAGCTGTTTTTCTGCGAGAGATCATAACCAGCATGGATAAAAGCATACAATAATAATGACCAGTCTGTTGCTCAAGAAAATGAATTAAAAATACAGGCATACAGGTCACCCACAACATTTCTGCTGCATTGACATGTGGCTCACTAGACTGCTCAGTCAGTATGAGCAGGAGGAGCAACGGGAGATTATCTGAGAGTCAAGGCGTAGAGCTCAGTGGAGGAATGACCTGTTTACACAGGCTAATGGCTCCCAGAGCACAGCCGGAGCATGTAATGGTTTCTACTAATGTGTTCTCATATCATTTCTCTCTCTCTCTCTCTCTCTCTCTCTCTCTCTCTCTCTCTCTCTCTCTCTCTCTCTTTCTCCAAGGGATTCTGTTATCTCTGGCAGGATTACTCTTGCTTCTTCGTATTCTGTGTACTTCTCCTGAACTGGCACTGAATTGTTTCCTCACCAAGTGCTTTTTGCTTTATGGTCTGCTTACCATTTGTCACTCGGGCTGGTACTTAACAGGAAGTGAGAAGTGCGTGGGCGTGTCTGTTGTGAGAATGAATTCGAATTAAGCCCAAACCAATAGACAGAAAACTGCGTTATATTCCGAGGGCAAACTGAAACCCCGCTGTCACACACACAGGCCGAGCAGAGACGCAGGACAGGTAGAAGGACATTTTGAACTTGAGTAAACAGGCCTCTGTAGATGTGGTTCACTCACAGCTGTTTCCCACATCCAAAGACTGTCAGAAGACCTGCTCTCTACTCACACCATGCAGGAAAGTGTAACAATACATGTCATGTGTCAACAGTAGGATTATCATCTATTATGCAGTGTTAGTGTGTGTATTGAATGTGACAGTGACATTCCTTTAAATATCAATCTATGGATAATACCCTTGTGTGAACATCGCTAAAGATACAATGTACTGTATGTTTTTTCTTTGACTTTTCTTTGTTGTGGAAGTAATTCAGGATGAAGATAAGACTAAATAAATTTCAACGAAACCTAAGGGGAGCTTGGCGAAATGTCAAGTGCACAATCTGACCCCAGTGTCAGGTCCACAAATTGGTGGAGCGATGGAATAGTGTTAGCATAGATCTTAACTCAAACAACAGATTGTTCTGTGTTAGGGATGAAAATCCACTGCCTCAAGTAAACCTAAATGCCATCACTGCTATTGAAGAGCTTCCCTAGAGAACACGGAGAGTACAGCCAGTCTAATCTGCAGTAATGTAATTTGTTTGGGCAAGTGACATGTTGCTGAATAGTGTAATGAACTGTGATTGTAATGAATTACATTAACCTGGTATTATGTCGCATGTCATATACAGCATGCATCATGGCAGCTTCTCTTCATGTGACATATGTTAGGAGACGCCCAGATGTGCCGTTTTCCTCTTATTTCCATCTCAAAAAGTGCAAAGGCCCTTGTGAATAAAGCTGTGATTACATAACATGGTGTTTATAATTAAACAACCATACCCCAAACACACGATTCCTTAATTAGTTGACTGCCATGTTACTGGCTGAACTGTGCCAGTAGAGAGAGAAGAGCTAGAGAAATTATAGTTTTCAATCAACAACGCCGCCTCGGTCATGCACTTGTCAGCAGGTCTGGCCACAGAAGACACCAGCTCTTCTGCAGCATAGACTTAGCAGGGGGAAACACACACTAGCAGGGCACACACTTGCTCCTTGCACATAGATTTCCCATAATAACGTGCTGCTGAATTCAATAGACCGAAGAAGGAATGTGGAAAGAATTTATAACTTTGCAATGTTAACAGTCACAGAGAGAGAGATTGGTTGCATCACTTGTGAATTAACTGTACCCCACAAGTATCCAGATGGCCCAATACCATGTGGAGGGAACAGATTTCCACATCGAAGGAATCTACAGTTTCATCATTTCCCCCCCCCTCTCATGTGGTTTCTCTAGTTGGAAGCAGGTATTCAGTTTCAGTTCAGGACATTCTCAGTAGTTCTGCATCAGTGCCACCTTGATTTGACATTTGGCAAGCAGGAGAGATCAATCCCTCTACCTAAGAATGGAAACGGACAGCCATAACCAAAGACACAAGAGCTGGAGGTGCTTGCCGCACTGTTACCATGGCAACAGGCATGTGGAGCTCATCATGTGAAGTTTTTTTTTTTTTTTTCCTGGCTTAGGAGATTGGCTGTTGATGGTTTGGTGCAATGGTTCAGCTTCAGCTTAGTTGGTCGTTCTGCCCTCGGAGAGGTATCGAACGAGGTTCACTGGTTTTCAATTTAACTTGATCTCTTGAAAGCTGAGTAGATTTATGATAAAATGATGAGAAAGACTTTGGAGTTGACGTCTCAAAGCCACGGATAACCACGTGAAATCTCAAAGGTAACCCATGGTATAATTCAATTTGAAACAGCTGTGCCAGTTTTTCTCATTGCGGGGCAACCTTTGCACTGTTACATTGTCTGCCTTCTCTTTTTTTTTTTTTCTCTGAATTTTTCGTAAAGTTGTGGTGAAAACATGCTTTGTTAATTGAATGATTAAAACAAATGCATTACATATTAAGCGTAAAGACATACAAATAATAATATAATGCACAGAAATATTGTGAACATGTTTCTGGACCATCTGATTGCTAAAGATTGTTGTGTATATCTCACTATAAATTCCCCCCTGGAGACACATGTGCAATGTACACATCCAGCCTCACAGATTCCATCCAATAAATTATTACTGACACAGCAACACAGTCACAAACATGAGACAGACGGCTATCCCTGGACACCCAGAGCACATATAGTACACAATACAAGCACAGACGCATAAATTATATATGTAAGCACACACATTAATGCCAACAGCTGAATACTTGCATCCGTGCACGCACAAATGTGAACCTTCCCCCTGCCCCGCTCCCATGAGTCCACTTACAGAGCTCTCTCAGTAAGATGCAGTGAACCCAGTGATGGTTTTTTGCGAATGCATCAGACTAATAGAGAAGGTGGTTACTGCACCACTGGTAACCATCCGTAGGATTAGGATATCACTCGAAGATAATCAACTGAAAGTAGCTGCACATAAAACATTTCAACGTGAGGATTAGAAATGTTCATGTGCTGTCTTACCAAGATGCAACCGTCCTCCCACCTAACTCCTTCATTGGCTTGCAATGTTCTGTAATTCTTGGATGTATCTGTTTTTTAAATAAATAATGAGGAAATTATGAATTAGCTATAAATTTGTTTTATGAGAATTCTATTAGCAACTCAGTTTGGACTCACTGAGGAGAAAAGTACAGGTAGATATTGCAGTAAGATGATCTCCAAATGCCTGAACATAATAATTTTTGATAATATATTCATAGGCTCTAATGATTCCTGTCAACAGTAATACATGTTTTTTTGTAGTGAATCAATAGTTCTGTGGGAGGTCGGACTCATTCCTTGATTGTTTCATTGGTTTGTGCCCAACAAAATCTGGCAATGTCAGTCCCTTTGTATCTCTGTTTGCATAACAGCTTTCTAATTGCCATAATGTACCGTGACTGAATATGTAGCATCAGGGGGGTTCTGCGACAGACTATGTGACTACATGCAATTTTGGGTTCTCAGAGAGACTTAAATTGCAATAATGATCAGCAAAGCTACAACATTCCCTGGTGCCTTGTGGCTAAATTAAACAGAAAAAAACTAAGCACTGCAAAATTCTCCCGTCCCTTTTAAATTTAAATTCCATGTACTGTCTACAAATAAGGGAATTCTATTTCACAGCTCAGGGGCTGTGTAGAAGCACAAGCAATATAAATAATTAGTTGATCGTCTGTGTCACACAGTACTAACATAAAAAGAAAAATGATATACTCTGTGTGCAACTGATACATTTTATGATTGCCAATAGGTATCATATGGAAACTGAAATTACAGATGCAACAGTATTGGGCCAAGAGATCTACCGGTAAGACTTCTTCCTGGATTCTGAGACTTAAACTAACCCCATGCTTACTTTAGTCAAATACACTGCATAACATTTGGATCTGATCGCAATAGATAAATGCAAATAGCATTTTGGAACATTTGCTGACAGATGAATTTGCCGGTATCACAATGTTGCACAAATTGACAGGTGAAAAAGTAGCCTTACAGTAGACCTGACAACTGGGGCAGACCTAACTCTCTCTCTCTCTCTCTCTCTCTCTCTCTCTGTGTTTATCCTTCTCCATCATTGTCTTTCCCTCCTAAATCCTTTTTATAGGAACATCCTCCCACAGGGCCCAGCAGGTTTAGCAGGTGTTAACCTCACTCTGGGAGGCTCCCTCCTGAGGCAACGCACAATCTAGCAGAGCAACACCTCTCATTCCCCAAGCAGCCTGCGGCCTGCCAATCACACAGGTGGAGATGATGGACAGGAGGGTCAGTTTGCCTCAGCCCTGTCGTTTCTGTTGCCTTAGCAACGTAATTTAGTGGTGGGAAACTACCTGTTCCTGCACCTATTCAAGCAAAACCCACACTATAGCTTGGGGATAAGTTCACAAGGTTCTACAATAACCTGATGTGAAACCTTCCTCTAGCTCGTTTCTTTCCAATTTCGCTAGCAATGATAGCAGATATTACTGAGATCAGGCCAGGGATATGGTGTTGGCCTTAAACTTAGTGTTGTATTTTAACTCCTATGGCCATGATTCTAATCATGAGCACAGACACAACTTTGTAGGAGTCAAGCTCATTTGTCGCCTTATACTCCAATGGAATCAAAAAGAAGTTTGTACGCCCAAGTCCATCAAAGTGTTCTTTTAATCGAGTTTCTTCAGTTTCTTCAATTACAGCACAGGGTACAAAGCACAAACATTTCTCCCTAAGCCTTCATCAGTGTGCAGAATCTATTTGTTGAAATTCACTCCCTTTTAAATGTTTCACCAACAAAAGATGAAGAGGAGTCTGGCACCAAAATCTTCTCAGTGTGTCCAGTAGATAGCTTTGAATAGTGCACATGCCAATGGTTTTTGCAGGAAGAAGGCTATGTTGGGTAATCACACTCCAGGCTTGTTTGGGGGATTGGTAAAATAGACAAAATATGACAAAAGAATACACTTCCACTGACAGATCTGCATTCCTTTGAAACCTCAAGCTTCACTTATTTTGTTAGCCTAGAAAGAGCTGTATGATTAAAATGTTGATGTGGAATGTCTTCATCATATTATTGACACTGATATTACTGGCAGGTTAGCTTTGTAACTGTGCAGGTCAAAACTGTTCCAGAACAGAGTCTATGCAGCAAAAATGTGTTTAGAAATATTCATATTAATGTAAATATCAAAGTGGTCCAAATTTGACACAAACAGCACAGTTAGCACAGTGTTTCTGCTGACCAAAGACCACTGAACTCCCAGTCAGAGTCAGACCAAAGGCTTTTTTTTTCAATAATTTAGTGATTTATTTGTTCATATTTACTCATTTGTCAATTTGTTTATTTGTTTAATAAATTGTATCTAATTTTACTATTGCTTGTTTTTAATTCTTTATTGCCTGTTTATTTACTTAGAGCTTTGTTCCTACTGTCAGAAGCTTGTTGCTATGCTGAAATATGATCAACCTTGTAAATACTCTTTGGAGGTTTATTGCTATACTTTATCTGCTTTATTGTCTTGTTTCTCTCTCTTTAATGTTTTATTTTGTTTATCTGTAAAGCACATTGCATTAGATTTGATTGTACAAAACACACACACACACACACACACACACACACACACACACAAACCATAAAACAATAAAGAACAGAATTTTGATGTTGTCAGAACTCCACTGATGTACTGCAGATGCATTCCCATTCCTGTTCGTCTCTATCACAGTCTACTTGATCTAAATCATGTGCGATGGTCAAACTGACTCCAGGGTAAAAATCTAGGGCTGTGTACTGTAGATGTTATATATCACTATCAGTTAATGGATTTAAAAAAGGAAGATGAAGGGAGATAATAATAATATCTAATTCTTTCTAATCTAATTTTCTCTGGTTACACACAGAATAGACGGTTTTGCCTCTGTGGTTATTTTTAGCACCATTCACACATTCCTTTGAGTTCAGGCATGGAGAGAGAGACATGTGAATGGTTCCATTCAATTAGCATTTGGCTTTTCAGGGGTGATGCTTTTCATGACTGAAATTAAACTTGCTTATTTTTAATTAGCGGATTTGGTGTATCTGGTCCCTATACAACCCTCCCCTCCCTCACCCTCCACCTCCATTTTTCTTCAGATCAGATAATTAGAATTTTGTTTGATATTTTTAAATGGCCCAGTTTTCGCACACTTCATGGTGGTTGCAGGGCATTGTTCTACACATTCTGATGTAGAGTTGTGGATAAGGATTCAGTGCTGTGGTTCTTGTGACTGAACATGTGTTTGTTAAAGTACTTATTGGGTGCAGAGGCCTGTAACAGTGGCTGGACAACAAATCCAATAAGGACTCAATCTTTTTTTTTTTGTTCTATGCATTGGTCCATTAGTACACTAGTTGGCTGTACTGCCACTGGAGCAGTCATGCCACCAGAGTGTACTGGCTGCATATATGTCATGAAATTCTCTGTTTTCCTGTTTCATAACAGTTTTTCAGAATTGAGATCATAATAGTCCCTAATGCAAAAACTCCAAAAAATCATTTGGATAGATTGTCACACTTGACAGACCAATGAACAATTAGACAGTCTAATCACCAATAGCTATTAATCTATTTTTAGTAAATAAAAACACTGTAATCACCTGATTAACCCCCTACCCTACTCCCACCAGGCTCAACATGTACTGTTTGCGATTTTTTGTAGAAACCAGTAACCTGGATTCCTGGCTGTATTTATTTATTTATTTATTCATTCATTCATTCATTTATTCATTCATTTTCCCTGTACTTCTCAAAGTGTGTGGACATAGTTTGCAAAGCACTGCACCTCATCAGGGACATGATTCTTATGGTCTGGTCCAAAAAGTGAGCCAAGTTCCACTTGGTTCACCTCACCAGCTCCAAACCAAGTTGCAGTCATTAGAAAGAAGAGCGCACCCCACCTGAGACAATGAGCTATATTTCTGGGAGCACAACTCACCTGCAAAATGTCGGTAGTGTTGAATCCTGTCCACTGCTCCTCAAAGCTGTACATGGAAAGCAATGACAACAAGGCAAGAGGCTGTAAGGGCCCCTCTGAGGACGGCCCATCTGCCCAGGTCATATATTTCCTGCTGCCAGCCTTCCCACTACGGCAAAGACGATGACCACTTTTGCCCTTGAAAGACACAGATGACAATGGCCTCTTGTCTCCTTCACAGTTCTCAACCACATAAAGACGAACATTAGCTACTGGTTAGCTTTATCTCTGAGCCCTCTCTCCTTCGTTCTCGTGAGCCAACTTCCAAGAGCAGAGTATCATGGGACAAAGCAGTGATGCATTCAAATGACCAGCTAACTGAGAGCCGGCGTTCATCAACAAGCCACTCTGCTGCCAGGCTTGTTTTGTCAGGTTATCTCCCTAAAGCTGCCACATTCTGTCATCTCTCTCATGAAACTGATATTAGTGACAGGTTAGCATGATAAAGAAGTGAGTGTGCAATTATGCTATTATTAAGTATTTACCCCAACACTAAAAGCGGTAACTCCTATCTCAGTCACCATTTTTCTCAGAGGCCGGAGAACCATTTCTGAGAACCATTTCTGCTGCTACTGTCACACTGCTGCCTGCTCTCTACCCCAGCATAACAGAGGTGCATCAGCCGATTATTTCCCATGGCTTCGAGAATCAGAGTGTTGAGAGAGGGGTGCTCACTGACATGTTGATGGAGAATGGAAACAGTTCCAGCTCATCGAGAATGATAGGATAAGGCCCTCTGCCTTCCTTGGACAACGAGCTGAGTATAACTGAGTGAAGCGGAGTCTTTCTTCCTGTTTTGCCTCTTCCACTCAATAAAGTCAATTTGGATGGAAAATGGATAAATCCCTAAACTGTATTTCCAGACTCAATAATTTTAGTCTAATCAATCAAGTGGAGCGTAGAAGTATTAAGAGGACAGTCTGCTGGAAGCAGCTACATGAGAACACCAAAGCTCAAGAGGCATTCATTGGCGGCCATGTGTGACCGGCCTTTCCAATACCCCCTCCCCCAGTCACACACATACCCACACACACCATGGGCCAATTTGCATATTTTCGGCAGGTTTGTGGCAGAGAGGGCTGTGGCTTCTGTTAAACAGCTGGCTGCTCAGCCCCTGATAGTTTTATCAGGAATGGCAGAGCCGTTGTGTTTTGATGGACTGGGTGGGCAGTACGCTTTGACTGGGTTATGTGCTCTGGCTCTTTTCACCAAAGTGAGGGAATTGGTCATAGCCTCACAAAAAGACATGGATGCTTCCTCCGGGGAGCAATGAAGGATCTGTTATAGAAATAGGTGATTTCTATAGGCTATTTCGATCATTCCTCAAGAGAACAGTGAGAGAGGTCTATGCTCTGGCTATTTTCTTTTTCCCATGAAAACCAGTGAAATGAGACCAACTCTGGATGTCCGCTCATAGATTACATGCATAACTCAATACCTGTTCCATGTGCTTTTTTTATAAAAGGTATTTTTTTGCCTCTCAGGGGATAGCCTATGAGTGTAAAAAACGACTGGTGGCTATTCCCCTGCCTCACCAGCTCAAATTATGTGGACACAGCACTCAGAACTCTTTCTTTATGAAGATGAACGGATCCTAATGACCTGGTCCAAGGGTTGCCCAACCGGTGTAATACGAAATCAAAGTAGGTTTTCCTGTGAGCAAAAAAAGAGTGCACTCCAGCTATACAAATGGATATTATATCTACAGTAGGAGTGCAGGTCAACTCTGCCACATTTTGAACTCATGTGGGAACCCAGACAGATAGCAGAAGCAGTTCAGTCGGTGTGGCAAAACAGGGTGGTGGTGATTATTACTGTCATATGCTTTGTTGGCCCAATGTCAGTGGCTTACCCTGTGGTTCCAGTTGGACTACTACACGTGAGACACCCTCAGAAGTGTGTGGGAGGAGAGGTCCATGGTCATTGTACGGTGTTCAGGGGAAAACTGTAGCACCGACCTGCTAGAAGGGACAGCCTTTCAAATTTGGCTCCTGAAAGAGACAGAGTAATATGTGAAGGATTGTCCACACCATCCAAGGTTTGGGAGCAGTCCACCATTTCAAGGTTGCTCAGAAGTGGGGCAGAGTGAGAGACACATATTGATTGAATTGCTCAATTGGTTTTGTTATCCCTTCTCTCTGACACCTAGTGGAGAGGGGTCTAGCAAAGTGTACGCATCAAGGGGGCTAGAAGGCAACGTCTGGTGATATGTTCCATTACCCCACAGGGGAGTTGCCTTTGGTCCTTTAAGCCTTTTCAAATAAACCCTCTCAAGCCATTTGGCAAGCCTCTCATGATTCATTGTCAGTTAAGACAGCACTGCTGTTTGATGTGATGCTGGCTAAGAGGGTGAGTGATTTGTGTGTCCTTCAGTCCACCAAACTATCTGTTAATAAGAGGGGAGCTTAGTGCTGCCACACTAAGACAAAATCCTCCCTTCATGCCTACGAACATTAGGAGTTTTTTAGGTTGAGGATGATTCAGCTGTATGCGTTCTCTCCTCCTTCCCATGCAGAGGAGAGGGAGGAGAGATTGTATTGTTTGCACCCATGCATGAGTTGCTATGTGGAATACAGCCAAGTGGATGCAGATGTTTGTGTGTTATGGTGACAGAGTGGCTGGTAAGTCCTCATCTATGCAGAGGCTTGCCCATTTGCTTTTGACAACATATTGTTAGGCTATGTATTGGAGGGCACGTTCCTTCTATGGCTACTTGTGTGCATTCTACATGAAGTGTAGCAGCATCAACAGCCTTACGCTGCGCTCACACAGGCAGCAACTGACTGTAGGTCATTCATTTCAAATAGAGCCAGCAGACACGGAGAGAGAGAGGGCGGAGGGGCAACTGGTGACAAGATCTGAGCGATTCAGCAACACAGAAAAGTTGAGATCAGTTCAATTCTATGCAAATACAAAGTGATGTGGTGTAATGAAGGCCAATCAGATGGGTTCACCAATTGGTCTTCCACAGTAAAAACGTCTGTGGACTTCTGCTCAGTTGCAGCGCCCATAAGTGACAGGGAAATATGGCCTCAAGAGACAATTACTAAGCGATGGGGTGACACCCCAAGTTATTGCCTGTGTGTGTCCAGGGATATGTGCTGGACTCTGGAAATTGGACAGTCGTGTTGTCATAATATATTATCTGCTCAATATGTCTGTGTATAGGTTCTAGGTCTGTGTTAACATGGGACACAGAACATGTGACTTGTTCTGCAGAAGTCTTGTGTTGTGACAGGTAAAACCAGCCCTTGGGTCTGCCGACAGTGTGGGGCTATGTCCGCCAAAGCATTTTTCCTGTGGTATTTTATTTTATTTTATTTTTTTTATTTTTCTAGCTGTTTGCAATGGGAATGCCACGCATTTACCTTCTGCTACAAACGCCAGCAGCGCGGTGAGGAGCTGAGTTTAATCTGCACTGAGGGCCGGGTGTTTGACGTTTTTTTTTTTCTTGTTGCCGAGAGTTGAAAAATGTTCAACTGTGGCTAAAACACTGCATTCATCAATGTCACATTTTACCCAGCTGTCCAATCACAGTGCAAGAGGGGCGGGACAAACACTACAAAGACCAAAAATCGCATCCTACAAGTACAAATGTGGAACAACGACAACAACGAAGGAGAAATTAATACTGCTTGTGTCTGAATATCCATGTTTGTGCCAAATGACATCCCCGGACTACCACAACATTAATCTGCATAATTAGGAACTTGCAACAAATTAACCGTTATTTCCGCAGACATTCTGTATCATAGCAACCAAAGTGTCTCAGCTGAAAAAATGCTGCGCTTCCAAAGCACTCTCAAGCGCTCCCTGCTGAGCATTTTCAGAAGAGCGTCTGGTGTTTACAGATGGGAAAAAACACTTTGGCGGACACAGCCCCTGTAGGAGGTTTACACGTGCAGCAGGACTATACCATTGTTGTGCCCCCTTACTCACCCTCTTGCACCACATGTGCGAGAGCTGTGGGCCACGTCTGGCTGACCTGTTAAATAGTGATTACAGTCAGTCAGGCTTGTGATATGTCATGTCAAAATTTCTGTATCACTGCAGGGAGTGTAATATTTAGACATCTAAGTCCCCTGAACCCTGGTGGAGGGTGAAGCCTGTGTGCAGTACATGTTCATAGTAACTTCACTTCCACTACTAATGAGTCACCCTGCCATCTATAACTGCTTAAGACTGGGTAGGGGTAGTGGGCCCTTGCTTTTATATAGAGGCTGAGGCTACATGAATTGAATTGACTCACACTAAGCATGGGCATACAAAATCAATGGTGAAGCAACTTGATGTGCAGTTAAGCCCACAGAGCCCTATTAGAGGGATTTACCGGGTCTCAGAGAACCACAGTTACCATAAGTAACTTTCATTCCTATGATATTTCCAGATTCCTACCATATCCCTTATAATCGACTATTCCTTTTCCATTCCATTCAGACCAGACTCTGGGGATGGGGTTGTGGGTTCATATCTGTCTTTTTTCCCCTCTCCCTCCACCTCTCCTTGCTTTATCTTTTAGCCTTAAAAGATAAAACAAGCCACACCAGAGGGCTGCCTTGAAATGAAGCAATTGAATTGCTGGGGCTGAGGTGATTTGAGGGCTGCTTCTGAGAATCAGTTTGTCTGCTGTTGAGTGGAGTTGATTCAACTACCACTGATAGTAGGCTGTGAGGCTGGCAGGAGGGCACACACAGACTGGGGCTACATGGAAAGACTGCTGGAACCATTTGTGGGATTCTGCGTAATTGCAGAAGAACCTTGGTCTCAAATCCAGGTCTAAGGGATGGCCTTGCTCTGAGAGACATGTTGTTTGTGTGTGTGCATGCGTGTGTTATCAGTCTGGCCAGCTGGTGCACCCACTAATCCCTTGTTCTCCTCTAGCGACCAAGATGGACTTGGGATCAAACCTGCGTCCATCCTGCTGTGAGGTGACAGTGCTAGCCACTGAGCTACCATGCTATCCTACAATGGGCATTCATTTTAAATGTAAAATAAATACAAAAACCTTAGGTCTAAAATGATGGTACTGTCAAGCTGCCTGCCAATAAAAAAGGAGACCAGGTATTGTCTTTAAATTGATCTTCTCCTATAAATTAGTGGATCATGACTGCAACAAGGAGAAAAAAAATTCTAAATGTGGCTAACTTGGTGGTTATGAGATTCCTCTGATTTGTGTTGGTGGAAAAACACTTCACACATAACAGCTTGGGACTGTCTGTAGCCAACGGCTGGAACAGTTGGAAAGCAAGTAGTCTAACACAGCTCCAGCCACAATCTAAAATCTAAAAATAAAAGACAGATTTCAACAGGAGTTCAAGCCATTTTCTTTCGCTTTCCATAGTTTTCATAGCTCATCATTAATGAAGTGGAACGCAATATATAAGATACGTTATCTGACTTAGATTTGTAAAAGAAACAATTACACATTTTTAGCAGGTCATACCACAGGAAGTAGTGCTTTCCTTTACTGACCAGTTTCAGCTGAGAAAATTGGAACGCTATGCCTCGTACTGCAGATCATACACAGCATGCTTTGGCCTTAATTGAATAGAAAAGGAAATCATCTTTTCTAAAGAATATGGTAACAACTTGTAATTCCACTGGAACAAATGTTTTTTCCCCACTTCTTTTTTATAGTGTAGTTTCACATTAGTTTGCACCTTAGTTTGTTGTTAGTAGCATGGTTACTGGAAGGCTATATTTATTATTTTATTGGTAATATGCTGACTTGCTGATACAGTTTGGTGCCTGATCTATAGAAAGGGATTCAGTGTCGGATCTATTGAACAGGCAGAGTCAGTCATCCCTTTAGGCTGTAACTGAAAAAATTAAGTTTCTGAACTGCTGGTCCATTTTAAACCAGCAGTGTCAAACTTTCCTTTGGTCTGTTGTTGTGGTAGAAACCAATACTGAAATCAGAAATTAGTGAATACTCTTGGGATTTAGGGATATCCTAAAGTGTAGGTAGAAGGTAACGGAAGTTACCTCAGTTGTATTTGGAGTTGGGAGTGGGTGTCAGCGAGGACTCATGGGACCCCAGACATCACTGTTGAGCTTTTTGGAGCTAAACATGTGATTTGAGTTAGTCACTTGATAACCTTGGGGACATAGACGCATTCATACACTCAATCTTAGGAGGTGTACCATAATTCCTTAACTGCACTCTAGTTGTTACCATCCTAAACATGTGACAACTAGTACAATGGCACAAATGTTTTAAGTAACTGAGTGGGGATTTCTGTGTATTTATGTTGTCACTTTCAGCAGCAGTTGGTGATTTTCCTATTTCACCATGCAGTTACTTGGTTAATACCTAGTAATTAGAATGACTGTAAAAGGAAGGGTTAGCCTGGAAAAGTTGAAAGTGGAAACCCCATAGTGGAGGCCAGACTCAATAGCAATAACAGACAATAGTTGTCTGTTATTGTATTCTGAGTGTTCTGAGGGTTAACAAGCCCTCTGTCAGTCTTCCTCAGATTCAAATGAAAAGCACAGCCATGGCAGAGATGCATTGTGATTTGATAGTTACTGAGAGAAGAGAGGATGCATGCTGTGTTCTCACACCGTTACTGAAGTGTTTTTCTTTGTAGTTGACTCTCTCTCCCTATCAACGACTATATTTATGAGCGCTGTAAGAATGTTGACCAAAAAAGCTTTCCCAACTTTATTTGTGCTCTGCTAACTTTGTGACTGAGGATTGGTATACGAACAGAAGAATCCGAAGGATGCAATGGATATAAGAATTTGAAAGTCTACAGAGTCATATTGCATCTTTGGGAAATTCCATACATAAACAAATGTATAAACAAAACTTGCTTTAAATGCACTGCCACTTTCAGAGATGGAAAAACCCGTTTAAGTTAACTAATTTCTACCATGCACAGCAAATATACTTCTTTATGTTTTATCTGTGTCTCAGCGTATGCTTTGATAACAGCAGGAGTAAATCTGAATTTGGCTCCTTGATGTAGCATTTCAAGCTGCGGATATGCCTTTAAGAAATGATCATCCTATTTCCGAAATAGCGATTTATTTCTACAGTTAATAAGAGTAATCATACTAATCATAATATGAGTAACTATGCAGAGCTTACAGTTACAATCAACAGGAATTCCTTAACGACTTTACAGCTTAAAGGCCAAGTTCATTATTCAAATAATCTACCACTAAACACCAAAAACATTGATTTGGATGTATTTTTTCATTCTCAGTCATTCAAAGAGGGAAGGTGTTTCACAGTAGGTATACATTTTTATATTTCTACTGTTTGTCAACATTAGAATAAAACATGCTCGGATATTCATTTACAAGTCAAGCATTTATGTGTCAAGAATCAAGAAATCTATGTGAATGGACTAAAAATGTTTCTCCATGGAAAATAACATACAGAGCATTCATTCAAATCAGAGACAAAAATTACACTTCTGCTGGTCTGCATATATTGCCTGCGTTTTTCTCTTGCTTTCATTTTTTCTTCCTTTTCCCTCCCCCCACACACTAACACTACTTTATTCTTCATGTACAGTCCATGTTCTATGTCTCTCTCTCTCTCTCTCTCTCTCTCTCTCTCTCTCACACACACACACACACACACACACACACACTACAACATCGTGCATAGGCTTTGCCTCTGTGCCTTTGTTTGTCAAAGCTTCAAGGCCTCTCTTTTAGCGACAGAGAAAAATAGGGGCAGAGAAAGAGCAACCGAGATTAGCGAATCCCACCCGTTCCTCCTTTTCGCCGCACTTCTCTCCTGTGAAGCACGTTTTGTTTTAAGTCATTGAATGCTAAGAAGCTTGAAGCCTGAGATTTTGCAGAAATAACCGGTAATGAATCTCTTCATGCTCATCTTGACATACATACATGTTCTTTCATGTCTATTGTAGATCGACTCTTTGTCAGAGCGATGCTTTTAATCTCCTCTTTTATGCCTGTACTTAAAGGGAAGAACACTCACTCAAAAAATACCAGGTACACCTTTTAAAAGATGCAATTTTTTTTCTTTTTCTCATTGTTATCGGAAATATTGTGATCCTCACATTTACAAAACCCTTGATTTTGTACCCTCAAATGAACTAAGGTATTTTAAATGGTTCTATAATTGGAATCATTTATTATACATAAGCATGATCCTCTTTTGTCTCTATTTCAGGGGATCAGATGTTGTTTTGTCATTGTGATATTTAAGTATTTATAATCTTATGTAAGAAAATATATTTTTATTTTTTATACAGACCATGCTATAAAGGGGAACAAGTTCTGGGGAGATTGTTTGCTTTGAAACAACAGGATTGAATCTCCAGCAATAGAGGCGAGCAACGGCATGTTGAGCTAATCTGCTCAGCAGTGCAGAGACAGAAGCAGAAATGCCTCCCATTACCTTTGCCACATGAGATGAAATTGAGATTCATAAAACAATATAAACCACTTATTGCAGAAGGTCACCATCCCGGCGAAATAAATTAGAATTTGTGGAGACATAAGTGAATCCCTTGAATTAATGTTACAATTAACAGAAAGCACTGAGCCCAAATGCAAGAGGGAAGGTCACAAAACCTGGCCTGTGGAAGTGATCATCTAATGTCACAAATTAACACAACAAAGTTGTGTTAATTTAATTACAAACTGTAATAGCCATGATGATGTGCAACAGAGTGCCAAATCTTAGATTGCATCCCTGTAATCAATGAGACCTTTCTTTCTTTTTTTCTTTTTTTTCATCTATGTTTCATCATTTTATTACTCAACTCACCATCATCTTAATTGGGGTGAAATCATGCTAAAATTTGTTCATACAGCATTAATGAGGCCTTTATAAAAGGGTGAGAAAATGATTGGTGGTACAAAATTCTTACTTTTGTAGAATATTAGGTATCTTAACTCCTTAGCTGACAAATATAACTAACACACTTTCACAAACTGGATACAGGATAGCTTTTAAACATTAGATGCTGAACTTAAGATAATAATAATAACAATTTTTGTTTGTTTGTTTGTTTGTTTTTTACGTTCTCTTTCAAAATTTTGGAACATTTGAATTCTTCCAATCCCACAGTGTGTATATGTACCATAAGGCACCTTCGGATGACTGACTGTCTATTCGCAGAGGAAGGTCCAGGTACATTTTTTTGTTAACACCTGAATCTCTGTGCCTCTCCTGTGTAAGCCAGAGAATGCCAGGGGCAGGGGCAGTCCGTACTGGCCGGAGCAACAGCTGAACGTGGGGATGCAGGCGATGAGTGTCAAATGTGTCACAGGGTGCTGCAGGCATTCTTCACATTGGCCTTTTATCACTGTGTGAGCGCTGCTGTATTGGTGTTCATCTGCTGAGTCACCAGCCTGTAAACCACAAAAGACATTAGTCCACAGGCAGAAGAAAGTGAGAGAGGGAGAGAGAGGAGAGAGACATGTTTGATAGGAAGCAATTCTATTTGGGAAGAACAGAAGTGGAAGAGATGAGGACAAAAAGAAAAAGAAAAATGGAAGGACAATAATGGAAGGTGTATGTGAGGAGAGAAGCTGACAGAATGAGAGTATAGGAGAGAAGGAGAAATGGGTGAAGAGGCCCTTCTGTCTTTTATAGTTGCCATGGACACCAAGAAAGCTGACTTACAGCTATGTGAAAAAAAATATTTGAATGCACAACACACACACACACACACACATACACACATACATATAACCACCATGACCTACTCCTCTCCCCACTCACATCACTCTCACCTCTTAAAATTGTTCGAGAAAGACAAATGTATATTAAATAGCATGCTAAACATCGGAGAGATCTCTTGTGCACTGACAAAGTCTGTCAGGTTGCCTATTAGGCTGTCATTATTGCTAGGTGTGAAAGCACATCATGCCATTTGTAAGGCAGCACTGCAACAGGATAAATGCTCACAGGGTACGACTCATTAGAAGCTGTGTGCGTCTTTGATGGTAGATGACTGCTGGGCTCTTTGTTCTTGGTGGAACAAGCATGAAAAACACCAACACAGCAAGCCCACTTATCGCTGTTATTCCTTCAAATTCCTCACCACCACCCCCTTCTCTCTCTCTCTCTCTGTTTTTTCTCTGCCCCTCCCACCAGATGATGTCAGATAGGTGCACCTGAAAATCTAAATTAATTTCAGTGTGTGCTTGACTGCTGATAAAATTGCAAGTTTAAATGAATATTGATTGCATATTGACTCTTTGTTAGTATTTATTTGATCAGTCGGGCATCAGCAACCCTAGTTATATGATTATGATCGTATTACATAATGTGATTATGCTTTCGACGGGATTCTAGAAATTACCAGTGTGTGATAGATCCTGAGTCTTTATCAGTATGACAAATACACTGAGGAGGGGGAGTGTT
>OMLF01015558.1:6796-18874 GCA_900302615.1 Holocentrus rufus
GTAACTATTGAAAAATTTCTCAGAATGAAGCGGACAACTGGATGAATTTGACCCTATTTGAGAATTTCTCTATTGTAATTATGCAATTACATGCTATTTCGCAAAAATGTTTAATATGTTTTTGACGTGCAGTTGAAGGCACTTATAAATGCCGTGCAAAAACCAAACTGAATCATATGCAGTTATAAAGAAAGCTCGAGGAATACAGAAATGTCTTTGCCGCACACCCTTGCATGCAGTAAACTTGGTGCAAATGTCCTGCCAATGGAAGTTAATTAAAAATTTGCTTTTGTGAGTGTAAATTAATTAGACTTTAACCCTTTATATTTCTACCTGGATGATAGGTCTTGTTTCCGTTTACTTATATTAAGGTGGGTGGGGATTCTAGTTGTTGTGCTGCCAGCCAGCAGGGGCCAGGAAAGGGAATGTGCCTCCTGGACTTTCACTTAGCCTTTAATCAGCTAAAACAGTTTTACCCCTTGGTCTGTGTTCAGTTACTTTTTCAAACAGACGTACTGGCTCACTTAACACCTCTGACAGCTTTCAAGATGGAAAAAGAAAACAACCTCTTAAAATCGCTTTTTGTCTGGATCAATTTGTCTCATTAGAAAGACAGAAACCCAGAGATGTGGTAAGAGGGGAGAAACAGCGGCCCTCCTTTTCATCTTTATCCCTGTTTTCTCTCTCTTTCCCTCCCTCTCTTTGTCTCCTAATCTTTCCCTCTGTCCCCAGTGTGCAGAAAAAATTGGATTTTATGCAAATTCAAGAAGTGATTGGCCGATTGATCTATGCAGTTATGGGGTTTGTGCCTCTCTTCAGCTATTCTTTCCTCTTTCTCCCTTCATTTATTTATTTATTTATTTTTTGTTTCTTTTTGTGTTCCCTTCTCCTTTCTTCTTGCTTGTCGCATTATTTCCCATGGAGTTTGGAAACAATATTAATTTACCACTTGTAGTCCTGAAGGACCCTCTTCTGTTGTTCTCTGTTAATTTGTTGCTCTCTGCGTCTCCCCCCACCTCCTCTCTCCCCCTCTCTATTCCTCCATCCCTCCATGTCTCTATCAACTTACAATTCTTTTTTTTTCTTTCTCACCCATTCTCACTTTCTGCCTCATTCTTGCTTTTTCTCTCTCCCTCATCTCTTTCTCCTTACCCTCTTGAGGTCACTCAGTTTTTCTTTCACCATCCTTCTTATCTATGTTTCTCCTTTTAAGTTGATCAATGCCCATCTTTCGTACACGTCATCTGTCTCCTTATAAGTCTGTTTGTCTTTTTTCCTTTTCTCGATTTGTTCTCAAGCTGTGCAGCTCTTGCTGTATTTAATTTAGAGTCTGAAGTTTGAAATTTCTGACTGTCAAAATGTATATTTCAACCTTAAGTGATCTGCCTCTTATATTTTGGTAAGAATCGCAGATGTTAAAGAGATTTCATTTACCCAGTGCAAAATACTGTTCCCCATACAGCAAAAGTGATATTTGGCAACATTAGTTAGCTAGTAAAGATATAATATTAGGAAGTGTGACCACTCTCTCTTATGTTGAACGATTTGCCTCACGTTTTGATGGATTTAGTGGCAAGAAACATGGATGACATAGAGATTTAGCTTTTCAAATGTAAAGTTCTCTTCACCATGCAACAACTAATGGTATGTCAGTGATATTTGGCAAGAGCTAGCTAGCTAGCAGTTAGCTAGCTTCACATTAAATGTTAGCAACTGGGAATGTGACTTTACATTTTTTTAATTTTAATCATTTGCCACACATATGTTTTCGGGGATTTAATACCATGAACCTCTGAAAGTTAAACTAAAAAGTAAAAAAAGAAAAAAAAATCCTACTTACCACTTGTGCAAGGTAGTTTGTGTGATTTGACAAGGTTTCCAGTCTACCGCAGTCTTCCTGTCTCCCAGCACCCCATTACAATAGGACTGGATTGGTATTCATTTGTGGAGCTCCAGCGCAAAAAACTCAGCAGCAACAGGTCTTTTCAAAAACAACGACACAGATACCCAACACAATCCAAATGCCAGGAGGGTAGAGTTTTGTTCGGAACTATATCAGCGAACTATCTCTCGGATAGATACAGTTTGCAGGTGTTCTTCAGCAAGATATACTGTAGTATTGGGGGGAAATATCTTTTTTATTTTGTATTTTCCGTTACGTGTAGTTTGAGGATTATAACCTCTCCCTTACCTACTTGCTGAATTTCTGTGTTTTTCCTTGCAGAATCTGTCTCATAATTCTCTTTTCTCTCTCCTTCTCTCTCTACTTTTCATCCTCTCTCTCTCCCTCTCTCTCTCTCTCTCTCGCTGTCTTCTTCATAATCTCTCTTGCTCTCTTTCATTCCCCTGTTCTCTCTGCCCTAATACACCAGGGATAAATAGAAAGACAGAAGTAGCCTGATTGAAGCACTACTGTATCTCTGGAAGCTGTGGATTTTCCCTGATTGGGGAAGTTGTACTGTTGTTAGCATGCTAATTTTAATGGAGTATGTGTGTGCGTGGGCGTGCGTGCGTGTGTGTGTGTGTGTGTGTGTGTGTGTGTGTAAGCCCCAGTTATGGCTGCTGAGGATTGTTATTAATTGTGTTTGTCATTATCAAAGTGGAAACATGTTCTGCTTAATCAGCTACTACACATGGTTAGAGGGCCCTCGCTGTGTGTGTGTGTGTGTGTGAGTGTGTGTTCATGACTGTGTGCATATGGCAGGATTAGCTATACTCATGAGGTCCTCACAAATACAGTACTTTTACCTGAAAGCAACATGCAGGCATACTTTTCCTGATCCTCACATGCTGTAAACGCTGATTGGTGCAATCTGTCCTGCTTAAATATTTATATTTTTAATTAAATATCTTGTTGGTGGATGTGGAGAGCTGTATTTTCCTACCATGCCACAGAAGTAGTCAAAAAGCCTGTAGAGAGAGAAAGCTGAATCACAGCAACTGACTACAATAAGATTAAAACAAGAGTGCAGTACAGGTTTTGTGTATCAGAGTGCAGCGCTGAGTATTTGCTAAAAAGAGCCAAATGCATGGCGCTTAGTGTAGCTAAATGTTATAAAATGATCATCATAGCATATATCCCAACCCCCACAACTTTCGAGGAGAATCAAGATTTTCATGCTTTTCTTCCATAGTTTATTTTTTCCTGATTTTCTCCATTGGATCCAATTTCACAATCTGCCCATTTGCTGTTTCTTTTACACCTAGTAACACCAAAAAGTCTTGAACTTATACTATCGATATTGTTGCTGAACGATCAATAAAACACGCTCTACCAGAAATACAGTCTCCATAGTTATCTTACCAGCATCTTCAATGAAAACACCTTGAGGCTGACGTCTTGTTGAGCTGCAAATAGTAGCGCGAGCATTTTTATTAGCAGAAAACAACTTTATGTGATAAGTGTCTGCTCCTATTTGACACATGCGTAGGGCTCTTATGAGAATTTGCCAGTTTGTTGTAAAGTGCCTATATAGTGAAATGATAATTTTTCAAATGCAATACATTTCTACAGGAAATAAGACAATTTATTGTATTTATTTCCATAGATATATTTGTAACCGTTAGCAGAATGTAAGAAATAAGGTTCGTATATTCCCCTAATATTTAATTTATTACCTGTTGTAATGCTCAGTGGCACCCCCTGGAGGTGTGTATGTGCAGGAGTGTTTTGGCTATTAAGTGTTGGAACTGCCTTTTAAATCCTCAGAAACTTTACTTCCTATATCCTCACTAACAGCGCACCCCACCCCACACATCATGCCTATTCTTTTCAGACTGCACTGGCTCCCTGTGTCATCTTGCATTAAATATAAGATTGTAACACTGACATACAAAGCAGCTCATGGCGTGGCCCCTGGATACGTCTGCAGCTTGATCAATCTTTACTCACACACCCCGTGTGCGTCGCTCTGAGAGTTCCCTGTTACTGCAGCGGCCCTGTTGTAAACTCAAGAGGATGGGAGACAGGGCACTCTCTTGGCTGTGGAAAAACCCTACCACACGCTCTCAAAAATGTCTCTACCCTCTGGGGATTGCTTTGAGCACTCGACTGTACTTTGATGGCTCTCATCCTTAGACTCTCCACACTGTTGAACATGATTCTACTGAAGGTGGTAAAAGAGGTTAGTTGTGTTCAAGTCTGTTGTGGGGACCAGTCTGCAGCATACTTTGCCAAGTAAAGTTTTCAGATCATGCTTTTTATAACCAGACCACGTCCATTCAACAAAAGTCGCCCCTCTTTTAGGTATGAGCTCCTTGGCTGGTCAGAGTGTTTAAAATGATCCCTGTCATGCCCACTGTCCTCCATGTTTGTTTGTCTTGGCTTCATGCAGAATAAAGCACTGAATTCCCAGTGATGGAAAATATATCCATGAAGACTTTGATTTGCTACATGACGAAATAAACGATAGAGCACAATATGGAATGATCAACTTTTGTTTTATCGTCACACGATGCCGTCATGTCACACAGCCCCAATAGTGATCATCTTCAAGGCAGATTCTAAACACCGTATGATTTTCTCTTTCATTACAGCTGTATTAAAATAACCTCATCTTGTCCGTAGTGTGTGGTCATTTTTATAAGAGCTGGATTTGCACGGTTGATTAGCTTGTGCGTAATGCAATTTGCAGTGGCCACACCTTAAAATAATTACACTGTGCACTGTTGAGATGGTGCAGAGGCCTAAGAGCCCTGCATAAAGCAAATTCAGCGTGCGCTGGTATACTAGGCAGTACGGTACCAGTCGCACAGGCATGAGCCACTTCTATATTGGTGTACTGCACAGGTCACAGAAAGTAGCTTGGTGATTTTCCTACTAAAGTGGCAAAGTCAGCGCATTAACTAAATACATTGTTCAGCCATTCTCTAGGTAAGAGATGATGTATATCCAGCCAGTCGTTTTGCAATAATGAGCTGCTGACTGTACATTATCCTTCTCATTAGATGGCTGTGTATGACAGAAAGCAATATGACACAAAATATTAGTGTTGAAATGATTTTATTAGTCTTTAAGACTATGCTTAAATAAATACTCCATCGATTATTTTTAGCTGTGTTACAAGTCCTGACACACTAGACACTACATATTCAACATACAATCTCAGTCTCTCTCTCTCTCTATCCTGTCTCAGTAGTTTGTGTGTTTGTGTCTGTGTGTGTGTGTGTGTGTTCAGGCTGTGACACACCAAGCTGATGGTCGGCCATCGGCCAACGTCGGACCTCTGTCGTCAGCTGTTCGGACGATTGAGCATGTTGAATTGGTGGTGGAGCCTTTCGGTCACAGAGATCATTCTGATTGACTGTTCCGCTTAGCGAATCAGTGCATGAGAAGAGAAAATGTGTTGATGTCAAAATGTGTCACCTGTTTTTTTATGTAGACTTGGCATCCTATGTGACCTAAATTTCAAGCAAGTTAGCAAGCTCTGGATGATTGGACTGATAAGTTTCTTCAACATGTGGAACTGAACAGCAAAGAGCCAACCGAAATATTTATACCAATATCGAAATATCCCTCTCTCTCCATCTCTTTGATAGTCTCTCACCCCTTCTCTCTCTTATTCTTTTTGTTTCATCTTTCTGATTTTTTTTCTTTCCCTCCCTTTTCTCTGAATTGCTTCCATTTTCTGTTTTCGACATGTGATACTGCTATATGATAAATGGTAAATGCATTTATATAGTGCTTTTCTAGTCTACCGGCCACTCAAAGCGCTTTACAGTGTATCATCAGGAGCAATTAGGGTTCAATGTCTTGCTCAAGGACACTTCAACATGCTCTCTGGAGGAGCCGGGGAATCAAACCAGGAACCTTATTAGATGCCCATTCTACCTCCTGAGCCATGCCGCCCGCTGCTATCATTAACATCATACCAGCAACAGTAAAATGTCTATCGTGCTTCACAAAGTTTCCACCATCCAGGCCAAAAGTTTTGTTGCTTATAATAGAGGGTGTTTGCTAACATTTAAAGGGCAAGTCTGTTTGCCAAAGAGTGCTATTTAATCAGCAGCTGCTAATATCCTCACTACATCTCTTTGTCCTTATTCACCTATCTATCTTTGTCTTGGCCTCTCACTTCTTATCTCTCATCTTTTCTCTCAACTCTTTTTCTCTCTTTCTGTATTGCTTATGGCAGCAGTACAATTATAAAGTGCATACCTGTTATTTCTATAAATAAAATTATTTCACCAAATTAATTAAAATTAAGTTCAGTCTCACACAAACAAGTCAAATTATGAATGAGCTTTTTGTCCTTCCTTCTCCCGCTCTTCTTTCACTGTCTTGCATCTCTCTCACCCACTTAGGGGTCAAAGAGATCAGAGAGAAAAAATAAACAGAATGGAGAGAGAGAGAAAAAAAGATGGAAATATCTCTTTCTCTCTCAATGTTTATCAGATTTCAAGGTGACTGCATGGTGATATCAATCTCAGTGTTTGTGTTGGTGAACTTTCTCTCCTCCCTGGGTGCTCGGCTATAAATAGACACCAGTATAATCCAATAGACAAGAAAGCCACTCTCACACACACACACACACACACACACACATACACACATACACACACATACACGCACACACAAATACCTGACTTTTTGAGCTAAGACAATTTATTGGGAAAAACATAAAGCTTCAGTATACAGTAAGTGATTGGGGGGGGCAGTTAAGTAGAGAACAAAGCTTCACATTGAGTTGTTGAGGGAGAGAGAAAAGGAAGGAAGGAGGAAAGGAGAAGAGGAGAGAGAGGGGGAGGGAAGGAGAGACTGATAAAGAGAGAGGGCGAGAGAGTTAGAAAGAAAGCAGTCAACTGACTAGCCGGAAATCCCTCAAGGGTGAAGTCCTCAAGTTAAGTGGAATTGTGGAATTCCATCTAGTTTAAAACAGTTTAAACCCTGCATGTGTACTTATGTCAGTAATGTCTTTGTGAAACGGCCTTGACAGCTGTGAAATCGCTCACTAGGAAAACACACTGTGCAAATACAACTTGACTCTGGCTAGCTGTGCTTTCTCAACAAGACTAGGAGAGCCTAGTTGACGCTGGACCCCCGCTGCAGGTATGACGCTTGACTCACTGAAACTGAACAATTTCTGCTCTGCTTTTTAACCTTCCTATGTGCATGTTCACGTGTACCTGCACCACAAGAACAGCACCTGTCAGTCTGATCACCATAGCCACTAAACAGCCTTTCTGTAGCTCAGTCACCTCCCTGCAGGAAAATAGCCCAGCAGCAGTCGTCATGTGCAGTGCGGTCCCTGGGAGCAGGGGGAAGATTTCTCCCAGAATCCATTGTGTCTTCTGTCAGCTCCTGGGCTCAGAGCTTTTCACTTTGGACAGCACTGTAGTAAAATGTTTTTTTCCGCACTGCCATGAACACCCACCAATTAGCTAACCAGCTAGCCTAAGTTCAAATAAGCAACAGTAGCTCAACATAGTAAACCGTAATACAGTTGTGGTAAATACTGCTGTTTATTAAGCTATAAATTCTGTCATCCACAACTCAGTACGTCCCTACACCTCCGTACATGCAAGCAACATGCACACCAAATTAGATTAAATTCCAAATTTACTTCTTGTGTGCACAGTTAGCCAGCCAAATTGCCTCAGACTCCACCTTGATTTTCATGAATGCATGTTGCAGAAATTGGCGTCACACACAGATGGATGGACAGACTCAGTTTGGACATTCAGTATTCTTGGCTGGCCGTGCTTGGTTGGCCTGGTAAAAATGACAGGCAACTAACTCCTGTGTTACCCAGGCAGTTATTTAGCAATCTGTTTTTATTCTAATGAGTGTACACTCTATTGAAGAGTGTACACAGGACACATGCATTGCACCTGTATAGGAAAGCCATAATGTTCTTGGGTAATTTACTCATGCAAAGGTATGACAGGTATAGATCAGTACTGTATGTCAGGATGACTGAAGGTTGTTGCATGAATTGACAGCAATATGTTTATGGTGTACAGTTTTAATGAGTAAATAAATAATTGTTAGATGGCTTCCACAAAGCAGTATACGCTGAATTTACAGAATATTAGAGACACCAGGATTTTTCAGATCTCCCAAACATTCTGTACTTTAGCTGTAGTTTATGAAATGACACGTGAGGCACAGATGTGAGTGGTGAATGTGACTCTGTCATTAAGACCTGCAGGTCATGAAAAAACGATTTTATAACACGCTGTGAAATGTCAAAAGTACATGGCAGTTGACTTGATGGAGAGGCAACGTTTTAGCAAGACACTGATGGTATGTAAGTCCTTTAAATAACATGGCAACCGCTAAACAACCTTGACAAACTTGCACCTCTGGAGTAATGATATACCAATGACAAATGCACTGTGGTATGCTATGTGCATCTGGTTCATTCACTTACCACAACACACACACACACACACACACACACACACACACACACACACACACACACACACATCTCCAATTAGCCTTGCAGTATTTAAACTGGGAAAATGAATGGGTGACCCTTGGCAAATGCACACAATCTCTGTAAAATGGCTCCACTGCACTTTGGTTGCAATTATGACACTACTGAGGTGTGTGTGTGTGTATGTGTGTGTGTGAGAGAGAGAGAGAGAGGGAGATGGAGAGGGAGAGGGAGAGAGAGAGAACAAAAAACAGATCGATGGAGAAGAAAGAAGCTGAATGCAGTAGTTAGTTAGAGTGTTAAAGGAGAATAAATGAGAGAAGAAAACGGAAAATAAAAGAGGACTTATGGAGACAAAAAAAGACAATCAAGAGGGGAATAAGAGATAAAGAAAAATGGAAAAGGTAGAGGTTGCATGGTAGCACGGTGTGTGATGTCTCCATTAGAGAAGGGCGGCGCTGGGAGTAGTTCTTTATGGTTTTATGGCTTGATAAATGAGCCGTAATGGACACAGAGATAATTTTTCTGGGTAGTGTCGCACTCTTTGGGACAGAGCAGTCCACCAAACACACACTTACATACAAATACAGATATACTCTACATCCCAGGGTTCCACTGCTGTAGTTTGCTTTGAAGCTGTTTTGAAAACCATTATTTTCTGTGGATATTTCTGATCTTTGAACGTTACTGTTCTTACACCAAATCAATGACCAGTACTCAGTGTTTCACACAGAATGTTCTCGTTGGCGGAGTGGAAAAGCCTCTGAAATAGCATTTAGATCACTGACACAAACACTAATGAAATTATCTCAGGGTTATCTTCTCTTGAATGCTCTAAACACACCGTCTCTGGAATACATTACTGCCTCTCAGTGAAGAATTAATTCACAAACATCATGACTGAAGATGGAATCAAAAGAAAAAGTGGGCAAAGAAAATAAATTTCTATGGCAGGTGGCAGTTTTGATGTAGCTATGCTCAGGGAGGAGTCTTAACTGCTTGATTGGTGGACAGTTGATATCCAGTATTTAAAAAAAGCCTGATTTGGTCTCATATATTTACTCGAGTATAACTTCTTATCCACGGTATGTTTCTCGGCAGCATGTACGCCACCATCCTGCTGATTTTGTCTTTCCACTTCTGGTGCAATGTCTATTGTCTCCTTTTATTTTTATTACAAGGCCAGTGAGCTGGGTACTTAGTTTTTTCCACATATACATTGTTATTTAACCACGCCAGCTAGCATGTTTATCGTAAGGTGCGTCAGCCAGAATACTATGGTGAATTCTTGTTTCTGATTGGTTGGAGGTTGAAACAGTGTTGTGCACAAGCAATGAAGCTCTTTTCTAAATGTATTCGCTGGCCATATCGTTCCAAAGCAACCTGTAACCACAGCAACAGACATAAGCGTTTATATAACTACATTAGCCTATGCTAGCGCCACCACCTGGCCCATTGTGATTACTGAGCAACACTGAGCTAGCCAAGCCATTTTATTTTATATTTAATCCATTTTAGCAAATCCATAATTTCTAAAACACTGTTGCTCCACAACAAGGTGTACTTAAAAGGGATTTTAATGCGCTCCACTGTGATCATCAACACCCTTTTTTGGGGATTATCCCTTACATATGACAAAGAAATGAACTAGTACCAATACCAAGGTCCATGACTGACACTTACAGATGATAAGCACAGTTAAAAAAAATGCTTCCTTTTCTTTTGTTTGCTTTCCTCCTCTCCTCTTTTTACATGTAACTGCAGTGTACAATCAAACAGTCAAGTCTAACACTGGTCCTGGGCAAAAATAGAACGGAGTATAGTTTAGCTGTTAGTTTGGATGCAGTTGATTTCCCTTGACAGACATGTACTGTAAATAGCTTCAAAAGTAAATATGTCCCTCGCAGGATGAGATCAATCAAACGCTCCTCGGGTTGTTTTCAAGGATTCAAAATGTGTTCGCCTATTATTTTGCCCCAGTCTGTCACCAAAGCCCGTAATAGATTGGTCCGATCAGAGAAGCAGACATAATTGATTAATGTTTTGTATTTTTTTAAACCTTTATTGAAACATATTCTAAGACATTTCAAATATTTTATTCCACACATTTTTGTAACTTTTTACTCTTGTATTTTACTATTTATCTAATTCTGTACAGTACAGGCTCTCACAATTTAGGTCAATACATTTTTGATCCAACCAATTTGCTACATCATTCAGGTTTTTAACTTTTCATCTGCAGAGTTTTCGCACCTTTTTAGGCTCATAAAAATAAACATATAGTACTGTACATCACAGTAAATAGACTTAGTAAAGGTGTTTTTACGAAATTCATTAACATGGATAAAAAAGAACGTACAAATGCTCTGGTTATTTTTGTTCAATACTTACTTACTGGCATACCAACATTTTTATTCACCGCTATATCTCTAATGTGATGTAAATGATGTAGCTGTTGCAGAACTTTTGCAGGCTAAATAACTGTTGAACTACAGTGGCGCACACACACACACACACACACAAATAAACACACATGATAAATCCTGCCCATTAAACTGTTAATGAATAGGCAGGGGACCTCTTGGTGTGTGTGTGTGTGTGTGTGTGTGTGTACGCAATTGTGTTAACTTGTCATAAATGACCATGTAAACCTATCGGGAATTACAGAATGAGCTGCAATGATTATGATGCTCTCTCTCTCTCTCTCTCTCTCTCTCTCTGTCTGTCTCTGACCCTTTCTGTGCCAATTTTGTTTTGTCATTTTTTATTTTGTTTTCTTCCGTGTCACCTTTCTCTCTCTGTCTGTTTAAACTGCATGCATTTACCAGGCTTTATCCGTGTGTCTATTGTTATTCACCCCAGAGCTTGCTGTGTGTGTGTGTGTGTGTGTGTGTGTGTGTGTGTGTGTGTGTGTGCGTGTGCATGCGTGTTTCGGCAGGGTTGACACTCCTCCACACTTAGTAGTCACAGCAGTTCAACAATAAACAATACAGTCCAGTTCTTTCTTTCTTCCCTACTAATAGAAACAGAGTGGGTTTTCTGAGTGGGAGTCATGGAAAGGATACACTGCTGACTCTGCTGGATGGAGAGAGAGAGAGAGAGAGAGAGAGAGAGAGAGAGAGAGATAAACTGTTAATGAAGTAGCAGAGTTTGTCACTAAATATCAGCCAGTATGATAGAAAATGTAAATGCTGAAGAAGAAAAAAGTGTGTATGTGCATTGAAATCATAACCTGTTGAATATATTTTATATTATTGGTGATAAAACAATAAAAAAATATAAAATATTACCTCAGTGGATATTATATTTCTTTGGAAATCCAGATTTCCACTGAGTTGACTACATGAGTGTTTTAAGGCCTCTAAAGATTAAAGGTTGTGCTTGACAGTGTTCCATGACCTTCCAGGTCTTCCTTGAATGACTTTAAGACTTTTTTTCGCAGCCTGGAGCTTCACTGAGTGGAAGACAAAAGTCCGAGGGAGGAGGAAGGAGTGGGTGGATGGAGGGATGGAAGAAAGGAGTAGACAGGGAGAGGAGGATGAGGCGGAGAAGGGGGGGGGCAGAGGGCAGGAGAGAGAGAGAGAGAGAGAGAGAGAGAGAGAGAGAGAGAGAGAGGGGGAGAGAGGGAGAGAGAGAAGAAGAAAGAGAGAGAGGGAGGAGGAGGTGGAGGAGAGAAGCCAAGGCCTTTGGGCAAAGC
>OMLF01015560.1:0-18894 GCA_900302615.1 Holocentrus rufus
TTTGGACACGCCATCTGCAGCTTGATGAAATGTCAGCACCTGGGAGATTCAAAGTTCACTGTATCTGAACTTAAAGAGCAGCACACGACTCTGGCCCACGCACAGGAAAAAATAAATTCCTGTGCTATCTCTGTAGAGGAGCTGGGCACTACGTTTGAAATCAAAGATTGCCTATATCTATATCTATCTTCTATATCTACACTATGTCACGATACAGCTCACACATGCAAATCACATATTCAATTATCAAATTAATGTTTATCCCACTGAACCACATGCTGATGTTCGATGTGATGTCAAACAAACCTGACATGTTCCCAACAACACATACCTCATTTTTTCAGTTGTTCAATTTAATTAGCTTGGTGGCATCAATTATACAGCAAAACTGATATACCAGAATCGTCATATCATCACAATACGATTCCACTGAAAGATGAAAAACGATAATATTGAATTATTGCCCAGGCCTAAAAACTGTGAGCCTAACTTTACTTGCATGGGATTGTATGCTGGCATGCATTAGTATATTGTCAGGCACTGGCGGAGATATTGATATTGAGTCATGCAGTCCTAAGCTGACTGAGTAGTTTGGACTCGCCCTTGTATAACAGCTCTAAGACCATAGTCAAATCCACATCGGTGATTTGCCTAGGCCAGCTAAGCATTTCCATTCATGTCAGACAGGGTGATCATTTGCCTATTTGGGTTACAGAGGGCTTTCACGTGGTCTCAAGGTTGTACTATCTCCAACCAGCTGGTGTGTTCATGTACATGATGTGAGCAGGTACTGGGCTACTCTGAGGAGCCCCTCTGTCCAAACCTGCCCCTGTCCTGTCCTGTCCAGTGTAGGATAATATCTTGGGTGAAACCTTTTGCAGATCAGGTGAGGGGCCTCCACAAACCAGGGCATGGCTTTAGATTCACATGGTTTCAAGGTTTATGTGCATATCTGTATGTGCAGATGTCCCATGCCTCATAGTCCCGTGGTAGATGATCACTCAGCGATATTGAGTTAGTCCGTATTACCCAGCCTGTGACTGGCACACTGATGAGATGTGGAACTGGGTTAGATGACTGAATACTCTGTTCTTCCACAGCAATGCCTTGTCACACATTCATACAGCTGGAGTCATAACTTAGGCTTAGTGAGTGCAGAGATTGACACAGTGAGGCCCACTCATTCATACAGCTGCAGAATTGTCTCTATGTGCATGAAAATACACAGCAGCTCCCACAGGTCTGGGATGTAGCTACTTGGAGGTTTTGGAGCATCTGAACTGCTGTGATGTGGAAAATACTGAAGTGACGTCTTAAATTCTGTGCACAAACAGTGCCATAACAGGTGATACTGAACAGGTGCTCCATGTAACATGTGATCGTTTCTCTGCTTTGTGTCTGCGAGTACAAAGAGGAATTGTGAGCAGCTGTAGGCACTGCAGGATTTTTTTTTTAGCATCACCAGGAATAACAGCTCCAAACTGAGTCAAACTGCACTTACAAAGTTGTAAAGTGGAAGTTAGTGGTTATTCAACCAAATTGTGTTTCTTGTTGCAGGACTCTTTATGGAATTGCAACCTGCTTGCCGTAGTTATAGGAGGAAGTCGCTCTGTAATACGTAAACAATGCATCTGGGTGAATAACCACTAACTTTCACTTTGTTTTTACTGTAAATGAGTGGATTTGGGTGGGAACTGAATCTAATTGTCCATACAGCCAAAATGGTTTACGGTCTATGCTATATACTATACGCCCAAGTATATAACATTAGTGTATTTGGGTATGGCATATGTGTGGGAACTACTGATACAGTACAGGCTGTTTGGAAACAGGTCAAGGAGATATGCAGCAATTCAGTTTTTTTTTTTCCCGTGTGTGCGTGCGCGATTCCTTTAATGGATTTCAATTTCCCTGCAAAAAATTGTGTGTAAGCTATATCACGGCTGTAAGTATGCGTATGCCACAGAACTAGGCCATATAGTCTCAGACACTGAGTTGGCTGTCTTGTCCTCACAGGCTCTTAGATAAGAGGAGATAACACAGGGAATGTAATTTAAATTCAGTCTTGGGCTTTGCATGTAGAGCACTGTTTTATCCATAGGAGAAGGTCAGGAACTTTCAGGTTTTAGTAGTGAGACTAAAACCTGAAATGTTCAGGTTTTAAAGCATTACCACAGATAAAACACTAACAGACAAAATTAGGAAAACGATTAGGAAGATTAAAACATGAACAATGGCTTGAAATTTTTACTGTAGCTCAGTATTGTAAGTACAATATGTCAAGATAACCACAATATCACAATGAAAAACTGTGCTTCCGTATTTCTCAGCATCACATTTGTGTGTGTTGTACTCTGTGTGCCTTTTTGGGATAGCATCATGTTTTTCTTCAGATGAATCCCTGGGGAAAAAAATGACATTTCAGTCCACCAAATAGTCTCCATAGATAACAGCGGTCAACAACGGTTTTTTTTTTTTTTTTTAATTGCACAAAAAAATACTGTCAAAAGTAGATATGAATGCATTTTAAATGAATTAAGCTGCAAGTCTGAATCCCCAGTATGTCATGGCACTTATTTTTTTATGGGAACTCCACCCATGTCACTGCCTGGGGAAAGTAAAAGATGTCTGAATAATGACGTGTAGAGATCTGGCATTAAAACTGTCAACTGCATTTTTTTTCCCGTCAGTCTGCATCTTGCCCGATGGTGTCTGTGCCGAGCTCCTAATTGGGTTTCTGTGTGATTGAAAGAGGTTGCAGCCCGGGCTTTTAACCCTGACGCTGAACATGAATCAACTAGATGGTGTTTATCACATCAAAAGGCCTCTCTGTGTGGCCTCGCGTCTCTAGACTGTCTACATCCCTCGTGCGCGGCTCTCATGTTAGATCAGACGCGCTGCCAGAAGAAGAGAGCGGCCCTCATCGCTCTGTGGCTCTCTCTTTCCACCTGTATCACTATTTGAGTCTTGCTCCCTTTGTAATTCTTCCATTTTTTTTTAATAATTTGTGACTTTGAAACACCATTTCCATTCATTTTTTCCTGCGTCTTCTGTCTTCCTCTATCTGATCCTTTCTTGCGTGCCATCTCGCAAACTTACCTACTGACAAGCATCTACGCACTTGTGTGGGCTGTTTACTGTGCTCCTGGATCATATGAATGTGGGCAGCCAACTGGCATCCAGCTAACTTTTTGCTGTTTGCGGGAACTACTTGGCCAGGTAGTCTAACCCAGCGATAGACACACGTACACACACACACACACACACACTCTTTTGTTCAGCCCTGAGAGGTGAGGAGAGACACTCCCTTTACCTGAGCAGCAAGCGGGTCAGATGATTCAGTTATTGTGTGAGTCAGCAGGTTTACACACACACACACACACACACACCCCTACGCCAATGTGTGTGTCATTCGAGAGAGATGGAGAGAGAATGAGGAAGAGAAAAAGGTAAATGCTATTGACTGAGGAGAGACCAAGACAGTAGAATCACCTGACAAAAGCCATCAGCACCCTTCCTCTATTTTTACAATACTGTGTGTGTGTGTATGTGTGTGTGTTTTCCACTACAGAATAGCACTGTATCATTTTCTTTTCACTCAGAATTGGAGGTTGGCCAGCAGTCAATCCTGCCAGACTAATATTGACTGGTAGCCTAGCAACCGATTTCCAATGAGCTTTCATACTGAGGCCTTCCCATATTGTGGGCAATAAAAACAAACAAAGAAACTCACATCCTGGTCAATTATCATATTGATCTGAATCAAAACATCATTCTTTGCATTTAACACATGCAAACACACACACACACACACACACAGAGGGGCAATGCACTGTGCAGATGAGTGCTTTTCTCTCCCTCTGCTGTCATATGTAGGGCTAACTGGCCTTGTAGACAGAGGTTGGTGTGTGTGTGTGTGTGGTTATTTGGGTGGAGTGCAGTCATGCACCTTGCTGACTTCCTTAAGCACAGAGAGGCAGGAACAAGGCCTGGTGATGATATTTGCCGGTGATGTAATTTACGCAGGACACACAACAAGCAATCCTATTATTTTCCCGGCTCACACTCTCACTATCTTAATCTTTAATTCATCCGTACTGACTTAGGCGAAAGGTGTTAGTACACTCACCTATACAGTGAGATCTGTGCTCAGAGCAAGGGCATGTTGGGAGGAAATGAGCAGCGAGGTGCACAGCACAATAAGAGATCATTAGCAAAGGCTTCGCCAAAGGAACCCCCCGCTGTAGTACAGATGGTGCTCTAATCTGTGAAAAAATTACCATACATATGTTTAGGATTTCTTAAAATATCCACGAGTCAGAGGGACTGCTGCGCGATGACAATATTTTTGGTCTGCAGGGAGCGGGTGGTGGGCAGCCAAGAGGGAGAGGGCAGGGGCGAGAGAGACAGAGAGAGAAAGAGAGAGAGAGACAGAGAGGATGTGATGCATAATAGATTGGATTTGTGTCAGGAGACTAAATTGATGAAGGATTGGGGGAGGGGTGTAAAACCGTGGCTGGCTGTGGCTAGGTGAAGTCTCTTCAAGCTGAAATTCAGCGAGGCAAATCGTAGGTGAGTGTTAGCTCGTCTGGTCGGGCTGGTCGAGCCCTGTCACAGTTTCACAGCAGTGCGGTCACTCCAGAGTCTTTCTCTGGTGGCTTTGCCCTCCCTGATTTAGTGTCTGTAAAGCTACAACAGTTTATACAACCTGTGAGATAATACAGAGGTGGTAGGGGGTTAGAGGAGACTGTTTTGTGACTGGTCACCGGTCATGGCATCATCAGGTGTGTTCATAAATGTGCCCAGCACCCCTATCCATTCAATCACTTTGTATTGTACTGGCCAAATCCCTAAAATGTAAAGATTAGCGTTGGACCTCATGATACAGTACTCATCACAAGACATGAGTTATGCAGTAAATATAATTTGTGTCACAATACATTGTAATACAGAATTGATAGAAAATGCATAGAGTTTAAAATACAACCTACTGCATATCACCTGGGTAGACTAATAAAAATAAACAACACATTATATGAATATTCTGTGACAAACAGATTCAAAACAATTTAGTTCAAATTCCCCTCCCAATTTAGTAAATCAGGTTTAGCTTATTTTTTCCTGGTTCAGTACAGATGAAGCATGTTGTTGTGTGTGGTGTGGAGCCTCCCTGCACTTTCTATCCTACATGGTATATAGGCTGATGTTCCAGGAAGCCACCCATGTGAGTAAGCTGTCAGACGGTTTCAATTTACCGTCTCCATATCAACATTGCATAGGCTGTGCACTGTTGTGATACCCTGGCGCTGAGTGTGTGTTGCGTGTCTCAGGATTGGCCAGACTGTGGTGGCCTGATATTGCTGATATAGAGGGCGCAGAGAAGATAAGTACTATCCTTTTAAAGATAAAGGTCCACTCTGGGCCCGCAGTGTTAACACTGTTCATAACAGATGATAACCAACAAGAGACAAGAGTGCAGCGATGAGACAAGCTCTAATCTTTAACTTTTGAAGTTAAGAGGCCGCTTCAGATGGCATTTCTGTCCTTATGAAGACCTTAACTAGCTGTGAAGTCGCAAGAACTTCACAATGTGTTAAAATCCAACTCTGCTTATGGGCTTTTGTGAGTAAGCTGCCAAACAGCCCCCTTCCACACACTGATGCACTTTCACTTCTCCTGGGAGGTGTTAGTTTTGACCATATGTCTGTAGACCATGGTTAGACTTACCAGAATAGCACAATTATGTTTTTTATTTTTATCCTGAGTTTTTATTTAGGCTCTGAGAGAAGATCTTTGCCCTCTGTATGACCTCTCCTACTTCCTCTCCAACTAGCTGGGCGACTTTTCACCTTCCCCTCAAGCTAGAGTGCTCTGGACAGGAAAAATGGGGTGGCTTTTATTGCACGGCCGCTGTCCTTTAGTGGAGTTATTTACACCTTGTCTGCAAGTTAAAAGCGGAATGTTGCCTTTTCTTTTCTCTGCCGTTGTCATCGTTTAATTTCCTGCCGATTTCTTGCACATGCTGTCTTCACAGTGATTAAGCACACAAGAGCTTTTACCTGCAAAGAAATGCTAAAACAACTGTGTAAATGAGCTTTTCAGAAGCTGGCGATCTTCATAAAACACATCACAAGGACCTGACAGTTCGCCATCAGCCCCACTCTCATTCATCTCTCTTAATCCTCCGAATTGTTTACTATTACTCAGTTTGGCTTTCAGTGGATTAATTGTGTGTACTCTAAAATCTTCAGCCTGAGTCTCCAGAGTTAGCGGTGATCTAATGCCGCAGTGCCTAGCAGTCTGCAGTAAGCTCTTCCCATGCCGAGCCAGTATTTTCACCCCTATTTATACTTTGTGAAGGCCAGCTCAGACACCTCCTGTAAACAGTCGTTCCGGCGTTGCTGCTAAATGACAGATTGGATTGTGTGTCTGCGTACATGTCCGTGTCCCATCTGAAGTGATCTGCCAAGACCGAGGTGGACTCTTGTGTTCGAGTCAGGCCTGTGTTCTTTTACATTGCCGCAGGGGATGCTTTGGGAAGGCTGCGTCAGGCTCGTGATTGTGGAGTTCTTAATTGTAATAATATATCACGGCGCTGTAGCGGTCGTGTCACACTTTGGTGTTAGTGCACCTTTCATTACAGTGTATTATAGCACCGCAGTGGTAGAGGCCATGTTAAACCTGTAATGTTAGCATTCCTAATTCTAATAATGAGAAGTGTAGGGATGGTGTCAGACCTGTTATGGTTTTTTACTACGCGCCCTCCAGCCGTGCAGCGTTCTCAGACTGGCTTTCAGGTCGTCAGCTGACTGCGCACCAGATTGGGTCACGTTCTCCATAATCAGCTGTGGAATGTCTTCTCTTCCCTTTTTCCCCCCTCTCTCCCTCTCTCTCAGTTTCTGCCTTACCCCCATTTCAGTGTCAGTGCCTCTTTCTGTTTCTCCCAGTTCTGCTCTGTGCTGCGCTCCGGTTTCGCCTCCGCCCCCCCTGAGTCACGGGACTCCAGTGGTGGTCCTCTGTTCATCTGCCTTGGGAGGCTATAGAATGCCAGAATCACTAGACCTTGGCCGTATCACGTCTGTGTGTGTTTGTGTGTTTGTGTGTGTTGTGTGTGTGTGTGTGTGTGTGTGTGTAGGGGCGCCTGTTTCAGAAGGCCATATAATCAGTGAGTCATGGAACCATGACGCTGAATCTGCTAATAGCATGTGACTAAGGCTGAGTTAGCACACAGATATGTGTTTGCTTATGGAGCAGCAGGTGGAGGAAATGAGAGAACGATGGGAGACTAATCTGGAGTTTGAGTGAACTTGCTGAGTGGTGAAAAGGTGTAGGCCACATAGCACAATTTTATCTCATACTAATAATTGGAAACCAGCAGCCCTTATCTAGATTGTCATAATTACAACAGCAGATAAAATGCACCTGATTGTATTACTTTATTTTTCAAGTCAGTTTCCCACAGTGATTGGTTGATTCTAAAATACAACAGCCTCTGTCACTGTTTACCAGCCAAAGTGCTTCCTGTAACAGAGAAGGACCTGATTGGACGCCTGCCAGCGTCTGGTAGAGCAGACAAACTTACAGTTACAGTCACAATGGATCAGGATGTGGCTTGTGGCTAGCGCAGATTATATGATGTGGAGTAAACCCATGATATATTCTGTGTCCTTCTCCCAGGTATGGCATCCGTCCAGAGAACGTGATCGTGTACGGCCAGAGCATTGGCACCGTGCCCTCTGTGGACCTGGCCGCTCGCTATGAGAGCGCCGCAGTCATCCTGCACTCCCCGCTCACCTCTGGCATGAGAGTGGCCTTCCCCGACACCAAGAAGACCTACTGCTTTGATGCCTTCCCTAAGTGAGTGTACTGTACAAACAGATGGCGAATGACGTGTGAGAAAGCATAGATAGATGCACTATACACAGCTACGCACCCTCCCCACACAGTTATATAAATACAAAGAGGTATGGGCGTGTTTACAACACAACATCATGTACATAAATTTGCATCAAAAGAGACACACAGGGAAGAAGATTAAGCTTATAGATTCACAGATGTGTCGGATGAATGCAGAAAATGTTTTGCTGTGATTAAATCACAGTTTTTAGTAAACATGCTCAATAGCTCCCTCTGGTGGTCAGCAGACAGAACTTTCTCCCTGCCTTCTCTTGCTGGTGATGCATTTTCAGCATTTGTCGCTGCTTTCTGATACAGTTTTTTAAGCTTACCCAATCCAGTTCTTCCTTTTTGTCCTTTCCCTCCGTGTCTTAATATGTTCTAGCTTGCATGCATGTATGTGTTTATCTCTCCCTAACTCTCCGTTTTCTTCTCCCCTCCGCCATAAAGCATCGACAAGATCTCGAAGGTGACTTCGCCAGTGCTGGTGATCCACGGTACAGAGGACGAGGTCATCGACTTCTCCCACGGCCTGGCGCTGTACGAGCGCTGCCAGCGCCCCGTGGAGCCGCTCTGGGTGGAAGGGGCCGGACACAATGACGTGGAGCTCTACGGACAGTACCTGGAGAGACTCAAACAGTTCGTCGCACATGAGCTGGTCAACTTGTAGAGGAGCTGGACAAGGGGGCGACGGCGAAGGCGGTGGGGAGGGAGGCAGAGAGGAGGGCAACCGTTCAAAGCCACCGGAGCGCTTTAAACAGTTCTCGGCCTGCACGCTGGTTGATGTGGAAAGGAGAATGATTTTTAGAAGAGGTGGCCCAGCAGAGACGTTTTTTTTTTTTCCCGAAGAACAAGAAGAATAGCATCAAGCAGGGAAGAAGCAGCACAGACCCCTCCCGTCATGGAGCGCCTCTCCACCTCGGATCCCCAGTTCCCCCGCAGGCAGAGAGCCTGCCAATACTGTCCAGTCCACATGCTGCAACTGAACTCTACAACACTCACCTTTTGGAAACCCATGTTTTTGGTTCGCTTTTAGATGTTTTTTTTTGTTATCATGTTGAAAATTGCACATTGTGGCAATGTGTGAATGAGCGAGAGAGTGGGGTATGTACGCAGCAGAATCCAGAGACAGCATCCTGCGTGCATACGTGTGAAAGTCTGTGTCAATGTGTGTGTGTCACATTCTGCTGCCTTTGAGAAGGACGTGGTCCTCGGTCCTCTGACCAACCCCTGAGAGGCTTTTTGTGGTTCTGGAGAACAGCCTCTCTGCAAACTGGATTGGACTGTCTCTAACCCGGCTGACCTCTGTCCGACTTTGATGTCAGGTCACATCTGGTCCAACCCACTGCAGTCATCATGGATTTTGTTTTTGACTATGGTTTATTATATTTTTTTATATTCTACATAATATTTGCACGTATCACATGTGACTGAGACTGTACAAGACAAAACTGACATATGATCTAGCTGTGCCAGTGTTGCCAAATGTTTAGTACAATATATTGCAGAAGTAGAACAGACACACAAAAAAGTGTACTTTGTACGAATGACAACTAGAAACATCCCCAAAGCTGTATTAGCTGTGTAAAGACTCTCTATTATAATTCTCTGTTTAGTCTTTAAAAAAAAAAGTACAATTAACGGTTCGATGTAACAAACCACACAAGAGTTTGATGCAAGACGGCGCTCTGTCAGCAGCTAATGTAGCCAGATAAGAGGCTCTATATCAGTGATGAATAAGTTGTGTGTGTTACTTTGCCTCACACTCTTTGTCTTTTGAAAGTTTTCTTTTCCATGGTCCTTTCCTCTGATTTACCTTGAAGTATTGTTGCTGTTAAGATCAGTGTCATTATGTTACAGTTGATGAATTTGTGTTTTCAGGAAAAAAAAAAGAAATGCTGGACAGTTCTGTGGACACAATATTTGACCCTGCTTTAACAATAACAGCAACTAGTCAGAGTTTAAAAAGCCTTGATACAGTTATGCTACTATAAAGCCCAATTTTGACACACACACTGTAATTTTCCGTCATTGGGTTTCAAGATATTAAGATATATATATATTATAGTTACTATTATAGACCTCTGTTATGTACCTGGATCAGATCTTTCTAGATATGTCTTTTTATACGATGAAGTTAAACTACTGTGACAGCAGGTAACTGTCAACACTCTGATCCAGACTCATACCACTAATGCCAATCAGGACTCAACAGTGAATGCCATGTACGCGGTTGGTGTTGATTCATGCATTGATTCATTCATTGACTCAAAGTGACGTTCTGATTTCAGTTACTGAAAAGCAGTTTCATTCACTTTAATATGATGTGACTGGAAGCGAATGGGCACCAACCCTGTTTGTTCACAGTTTGTGAAGTGTCAGCTCAGCGGCCTCGGCATTAAACGGACACCATCACGGACGCCACGGGATCCTTTCTCTTTTTTTTTTTTGCACATATATTTCGTTGTCTTAACTTCTGTTATCCTACAGTCTGCATGTTTTTTTTTCTGGATCCACTGCGGTCTGTGGGACTGCCCTTTTAATGCTGAGTGAGGCGACACAAAGCATCAGCCAGTCGCAGTAGTTGTCTTGCACACTCCGTGAAGGCGCTGTCGAAGCCCTGCAAAGCAAATGTCCAAGTGCTACTGCATGCCACGTACGGCTAGTTCCTCTTACGTTCTTAGCCTGTTTAACGAATACAGAATTGCAAAATCACGTTGAATAATTTTCTTTTAGGTATGTTTTTTTTTTAATGCCTGGGCTGGGCTTGAGCCTGTGTTCACAAAAGTGGTTAAATTACATTGGTAAGTGACAATTAGCCAATAAGCCCATGGGTGCTACTGTAAAACCTTCAGGTCTGATTACTACAGGTTGAGCGGAGCTGAAGATGTGTGGCGATTGGTTGTTTTGATGTTTGTTAGATTGACCAAGATCCATCAGGATTGGTTACTGTTGTTGTCAGGTGATGGTTTCTTGTTATGGAGAAAAAAAACAACACTTTCTAGGGGACTCAACACAACATTTTTTCTGTACTTAAAAAGCAAGGTTATTCTTTCTTTTCATTTTCACTTTGTAAATAATCTTTGTACTGGACATGTTTATTTTTATTCCCCTTCCACGCTTTTATCATTATCTCTCAACTGTAGTTCTTATTACTAATCTAACTGTTGGTATGACAATTATTAGACCAAGTCAGGCCATTGTTTTGGCTCTTCAGATGACCTTTGTACTTTGATCTGGTCACCTCGACTGATGTCATCTATGATTTGTTTAGTTTTTTTGTATAGCATATTTCATTACAGAAGGAAGTTATATGTAATAACAATATTGATTATAGGAATACTAAAATGGGTATAGAAAATAAAAATGGTATTTGAGAAGCAAGCCCATTGTGACTCTGTTGATGTTTGAGGGGAATGGGGCAGTAGATTGAATTTCACCCAAAGGCCCAACAAGTTAGCAACACAATGTGGACTAGAAAAAGACCTACACCTGTTACATACATATTAACCCATTCAGTGGAAGAAATGCATCTCAGTTACATTATACTGCAGAACTAACTCATGTGAGGTTCATAGAGAAATACAGTATAAAATGTGAACAATTGAGTCTTCATTTGAGAAGAGCATGAGAAACTCAATTCATTGTTATGAATCCTGCTTAGCTGGAGAAGTAAGTGTGTGTGTGGGTGGGTGGGTGTTCAGGCATAGGCGGCATAGTCACATGATAAGACACTGCAATGACGTAGATAAAAAGCTTTCTGTGCTTCTTATTTTAGCTCTGTATGACAGCGAGTGATGGGGCATATTGTACCAGGACAGTAACTATTGTCATGCTGTTGTTTGGTGACAATGAAACGGTACAATACCCCCTCTAGAAATGAGGAGGACTCACTCTAAGTGATGGGAGAGAGATCAAGTCTTCAGGACAAGAGGGCATTGTTTTCTTGGCAAAGCTTGGACTAAGCTGGACTACTGTGTAATAGGTTGACATTTACTGTCAACAAAAGTCTAATTGCACTTCTCAGTTGCACGACCAAGAGAATTTTAACTACCGAATTCTACCATGCTTTTGCTCTCATGTTTACAGGAAATAGTATTCGTCATGTTCTGTGTATATCGATATCTTCAAACCTGACAGTTGGTTTTCTTTGTCTTGTGTTTTTTTAGGGGGCACAGGGGATTATGGCTCAGTTGTTTTAGGGGTTCCACAATAATCAAATTTTTCATTGTGGGAGAAATAATATAGTAGACAGTTTCACTTTCTGCATAGTGTGTTTCTGAGTACGTATGAAAAACAAAATGTGCTCTCAGGTCAGGTTTAAGAGGTAATATTCAAACTGGCAAGCAGCCTGTTCTCTTTAAGAAAGAAAGAAAAAAAGTATGTTGATACAGCTTTAGGTCAGGAGGTTAACCCTACTGCTTAGGTCCAGCAGCAACAATATATGATGAGGAGATGGGAGGGAGATCACTGAGAGCTTATGGGAGAGGAGGTAGAGGAAAATCTACTGTGTGTGCAAAGAAAACAAGGGACGAGGAGGGACAGGAGCTGTAAGACTGTCAGATGCAGCAAATCTCTCTCTCTCTCGTTTGTGAGGATATTAGAATTTAACATATAAATCTATGCATTTTAATTATATTCATTCACTCATTCAAGAAATAATTTATCATATGAAAATGAACACCATTAACACTAATCAAAATCTACAGTCGTTGCTTGGGAGCCCTGTATTTCTACCACGGGCTCATTTCATTGCCCACACTTAAATGATTATAAATACGTGTGTTACTCCAAAATGAAGGGAGGATGGTCGAGCCTCTCATCCCTTCTCTCACAACAGCAGGCGGCAGTGTGGCTCAAGTCAAGCCCCACCCCTGAACCCCTGCACTCCTCCATGCTGCATTCAAGAATTCCTTGCAAGCTCCGTTTCGGAAGTTTCAAATGAGAATTGTCAGCGCATTCACCTGCTTTTAGTCAGGAATAACAACAGAACAGACCAAACAAGGCCCCTTACCAGAAGGGGGATTTGTGTGTATGGCAGTTGTTTTATTAAGATACTAAATTTCAAAAATCTACTTTGTTGTGCAGCAGCAGAATTAAAAGGAGAAAATATGCCCCGATCATGTTATCAATATTTCGCTTTTTCAGTTGTTTGTTATGTCTCATATGATTATAATTAAACTCTGCAGTAAGTAGCCCATTAGCTGCAGCTGTAATGCTTTAATACTCAAGGGGGAACTTACAAATAGGTGCTAAATTTTATGTCAACCAAAAATCAAACAATGACTTAAGAAAGGAGTTATTCTCATGCAATGCACAGCTATTACCTCTACGTCTAATTACTTGCCTACTATTACTAACTACCAACAACAATAATAATAACACTACCACCACCACCACCACCACCACCAACACCAACAACAACAACAACAATAATAATAATGATGATGATGATGATGATGATGATTATTATTGTTATTATTATTACTATTATTGTTATTATTATTATTATTATTATTATTATTATTATTATTATTATTATTATAACATAATTCAAGATTACATCTAATTAACTCGCGGTATTATATAAAATTCCACCATGAAATTTACCACCATGGAAGCACAGTATAAATTTCATTTTAGTCAAGACTATTTTATGCCGTGGTCTACTGCAGAATACTTCCGCTATTTCCAGCAGCACTGAACGCAGCACTACTTCCTCTCTCCCAAGCCGCGCCTGCTGCTGCTCCACTCTCGGTGGGACGGGGGGCTAGCCGACAGACGACAGCCCCTTAGCAGAAAAAAAACACACCATGTGAAGAAAAAGTATATAAAAGGGACACAGAAAGCAAACAGCCGGGGTCAGAAATCATTCATTCGTCTCGGCAGCGGGTCGACCTTCTCACGGCACGGCACGGAGCGGATGGACAGAGGAGGAGAGGAGCTGGACAGTCTCACCGAAGGTAGGACCTCACCGTCCGGGCTGTATTGTTCCTGTGATCCGCCGCTGGTCTGTCAACAATTGGAGGTGATAGAGGTTTCACTGGCTTGGACCTCGGAGGTGTTTGTTCTTGTGAAGTGGCTCTGGGAGTGTTAAGTATGTGAGCTTGGAGGTTAAAGGGGTGAACTTCAGCGCCCTTTTTTGTGTCCAGGCTGGTCATGCTGTCCAAAACTTTTGGTTGCGGTGTAGTGTTGCTACGTGTCCCATACACACCTTGAGAGCTGTCATCTAATTATTGTGTCTGTGGTACTCAATAGGCGTCTTTATCGCGCGATTTAAGGCACATGCTCTCCTATGTTAGCATGTGTTTCTGACCTAGTTCCTGCTAGATATTTTGTGGTCCATCTGAACTGTATGAATATATAAAGGAAGAGTGGTGTGGACGGAGTCACTGTGGTCAAAACAAGACCATAACTCATCATAAGTCACGAATTCTTCTGCAAAAACACGTTTTTTTTTAGTTTGCTTATGCTTGTTTGCGCGACACACTTTTGTAGCAGTAAGAGTTGTAGCAAAGTTGTAGGACTAGTTATTGGTAGTGTTGTTGTTGTTGTTGTTGTAAAATGTTGCGCTGGCTTATTGCATTCAACTAATAAGACATGGCTTGCTATCAAGCTGACCGCTACTTGTGATTTTCAAAAGTGAGCGATGATTCTTCAACTGAGGAATGTGTGATGTGATTGCCTGTCCCATTTGATTTTACATCTGTTAGATCTCCAGTTGTCAGGGCAACGTGGGAATAGTGACTGGTGTATGAGCACAGTGAATAGTCACTCAGTCTAAGGAGGTGCATGTCCCTGAGGTGCTTAGTCTTGTGGTAATTGACATTTCTAAAGGATGAATAGCCCGAAGTGAATCAGTCCAGAGCCCCGCGGGCTTTGACAGGACAGTAGTGGAGGGCCAGTAGCAGCATGGCCCTTTTATGGTGAGGAATGTGAATCAAAACACCGATCCTGTGTAGTATCAGAGATGGTTATAAAGAGGAAAAGTCTCCTTAATACAGTGAGCACTGATGTCTACTTCAAGGCACAGATTGCAAGACTTTGAAAAGAGACTGAGATCAGTGTGGGTTTATTGATGGTTTTCATCAAGAGGCTAAATGCTGATTGTGTGCATTACTTAGATGGAGAATCGGCAGGTAAAATCTGAAGCATCGTGCATGTTGGATATACCTTCAGAGAGATTCTCATGGGAAATGTCAGTGGAATTGTGGGTAAAAGTGCTGCTCATAGCCTTCATTACTGACTGAGCTCTTTGTGGCGTGCTTGATTGTATATCGCTTTGTGTATGAGATGAAGAGGTTTGTTGTGCACTGGGGTAAAATGATGAGATGTGACTAATTGGTTTGGCAAGACAATGGTCTGCTATGTGTATCTGTATATGTATGCGTATGTGTGTGTGTGTGTGTGTGTGAAGCACCGATGCACACAAGGCCTATGCTAGTTTGAGATGGATGATTTAAGGACCGAAATTAGTTATTTACAGGGTGTCTGTGGTTTGAATGAGCCTGTTTGAGCCAGTTGCTGTGGTTGTACAGTTTTAACAACCTCTTAAAAAGACTGGGTCATTCTCCTAATCATATGCTCCAAACTCAACAAGTCGAGTTTGAGCCTGCTCACGTCCTCACTGTGAAATCCTATAGTGAGGAATGGTGATGCCTTTACATTTACACAGGGTGTTTGCTTTAAAGAAAAGTGCCATGGAGGCTCTTTTTTCTGCAGTGTCATTTCCTTGCCTGTCTCTGTGTCCATATGACCTGTGTGTGTGTGTGTGTGTCCTTGGTTGTAGCCTGCGTTGTGTTACTTTCTTCATTTGTGTGAAATGAAGGAGGCAAAGGGGGGGCAGACTAAGGCCAGAGCACTCTCCTCTTTTCCCTACTGTAATTGGTGCCATCTGTTTTGGCGGTGTTAACACAGTCTCGGGAATGTTGCGATCCATTATTCATGACCCCCTTCGTTTCTGTGTGGACAAGAGCAGCCAGGGTCACTGCGTCCAGGTCAAACCAGCCACAGGACCTGTTGAGTGGTTTGGAGGAATTGATTAATGGTCAATTTCAGGCCGGGTCCCGGGATCTTTCCCCACTGGGGGTCATGAGCAAGATGCCTGATGGCTTATTGACCGTTTCCCCAGATTCAGCTTTTCTGTTCCTCCATGTCCTACTGTTTGTTTGTTTTTTAAACTCTCATTTTATTTTTTTCAGTTGACCTCTTTCATTCACCCTCTCATATCTCTTCTCCTCTCTTAACTCTTTCCTTTGCTGCTTTGCCTGCATCTATCTTATGGTACCATAAGGCCTTGACAGGAAAATGTGAATGTTTGAACCAGAGTGATTCAAAAGTTTTTTTGCTGCCAGGAACCCCTGAATAGAAACACATTGGGCCAATTGTGAAGATTTGTTCCACAGACTCCAATCTAAAACATTTTGTTATTTGATCTGTTTAAAATGACTTATGATCTCTGCCATAGGTGCTATAAGTGGGGGAGAGAAACCTCAGATTGAAACAGTATTAGCTAATCACCAATATATTGATACTGGCATATATCTTGGCCAATACACAAAACAAAGAGAGTATATTGCAGTAAAAAGCACTTGAGATCATTTAAAAACAGTGTTATTATGAAATAGTTCGTCCAGCAGACTGTTGTTTACAATATTTTGTATACTAGTGAGTTGGCAGAGCAGCGAATCAGAGCTGAGCTGATGATGGTGTGGATGGTGTTGAGAAGTATATCTTTGGTTACCAAATTTTAGGATTCCTTGCTATAAATGTGTGCTTTTATGTATTTATAAAATCAGCCAATAAATTATGTGAAGATTTTTTCAGCCTGTCTCTTCCTGCCTCTCTTCCTCTCAGGTAGCAGACAGATATACCATGCCGACGAATGATGGCCCTAGTCGCTTCCCAGTCTTTGTGGCTCCGCCCAACAGCAACCACCAGCGGTCTCCGGGATACGTCCCTGGGCGGGTGGTCCCGGTCCGCTCGCCGCCACCCGCCAAAGCCCCGCCGCCTCCGCCGCCATTAAAACCCCACGGCCCGCCTCCAGAGCGCCGAGCCACCTTCAACCTGTCAGAGGAGAACCAGCGCAGGGAGCGCGCCCAGAGCCTGCGGAAGAGAAGGAACACGTTCATCTGCTTCGGAGTGTCTATCGGGGCTTTCTTCCTCTCCCTCATCCTCATCCTCAGCCTCTCACATGGTGACATGTTGGACGGTCAGTGTTAGTGAATGCCGATTCAGATTTTTGGGATTGATCAATGTATTGCATGTGGTTAATTTAAAGATGCCCATCATGTTCTTCCAACACGCCGTGAGCACAGGGTGACATATTACACACACTGACGTAAACAATGCAGCTTTCAAAGTATTCCAAAATAAAGCTTTACAAATGTCTGTTGAGGTCGGAAATGCATTCAACATGTTTATTGGGCCTCAAGAACACACACACAATGTGTCTTGGCAAGAAAGTTTCACTGTAAATATAGCTAAGTGTGTTTATAAGGAAACCACACTGGGTACCTTTAACTGTGTGTGTGTGTGTGTGTGTGTGTGTGAATCCCCGGTGCCCAGCGTGTGTTGCAACACAGCGCTGTATGAGGAGACTGAGGTTAGTAGTAGTTTCTTGCTCAATCCCACTGGCAGGAATAAAGTTTAACTCCATTGTGCTGCTACTCCGTGAACTTGTGGTTTATTGAAACCATTGAGTAGAACTCAATTCCTCAGCTCCATTTTAGCTCAGCACCACTTGCACAGAGTCCCACTGTCCTGGCTGCAGCTCTCAAGTGAATGCAGATGCACCGACTAAAACACTGTGTGTTTGATGTCCATACTGTATAAATATCCCTGCCTTTCAGTTGTTATTTTTATCAGTCTCAGTTCCTGATTGATTCACTGTCCAGACCAGTTTATTGTTTGTACAGGTTCACATTGGCCCTACAGGTACTTGTGGGGTACAGGTGGCTCACCCATAGTGCTGCAGTTTTTGTGTTTTTGAAAACAGCGACAGGCTTTCAGCAATACAAAAACAAACTGAATGTTTCAATTTTGTCCACTATCAATCTGAAAATATCTGGCTGTGCAGGACTATATGAGCTGTGTATCCTGTGTGTTTTTCTCACTTAAACCCACTTCTCATTTCCATTTTCTAATTTGGGCATTTAGATGATGCCCTTATCCAGAGTTGGTATAAGTGCCAACACTGTGATGTTTTGGTTACAGCACACTACCCCTGGGCCAGCCACCCTGCTGCACATACGCTCCACGCTGCAGATTTTTGTGACTGGCTGATCGTACTGACGTCTCTGATATGTTGCTGACTCATTGTTGCTCACAGAGAATTGTCCAGACCACAACCCGTCCCTGAGCAGCTGGAACCCAGGCCACCAACCAGACAGGGCCGTGGTGGTCAGGAGGGGAAACCATTTCCGACTGGACGCTTCAGCAACCTTCCATTCCCTAACCATCCAGTCAGGAGGTGAGTGCATCAGCATGCCGAATCTGTGTGAAGCCTGACCTCTAAGGCCATGGTCACACTAGAAATAGGCACAGCGAGATTTGACTGACTTTTTGATTGATTGATTGCTAGTATATGTGTCGTGTACCATAGGGTGCCCAGGCAAACACAGAATTATGAGACACACTATGATTTATATCTAAAGAATGAACAAATATATATGAAGTTATGGAATTTATGCATACATCAAATTCAGTTTAAAAATGCTTTTGGATGACAGAGTGCATGTATCATGTTCTTGAGCTCCCTCCCTCTCCTTTGCCTCTCTCAGGTCGGGTGGTTTTTGCAGACAACACTGACGGCTCCAAAAACATAACCTTGAGAACACGACATATCCTGATAGAGGATGGCGGAGCCCTGCACATCGGTGCGCCCAAATGCCGCTACCGCTCTCGTGCCACCATTGCCCTTGTGGGACGCTCCGACGACAAGACGGTTCCTGAAGTCCCCGGTCTGGGCCGCAAGTTTATCGGTGTCCTTAGCGGCGG
>OMLF01015560.1:18914-32213 GCA_900302615.1 Holocentrus rufus
GCGGCGGGACTCTGGAGCTCCATGGAGCCGAGAGAGTGTCCTGGTCTCTGCTGACCCGAAGCGTCCCGGCCTCCGGTCTGGCCACCGGGGGTTACGCCTTCCAACGGAACTTCAGCCGCGGCATCAACCTGCGGGTGGTGGACCAGGACACGGCCGCCGTGCTGTTCTCTGAGCGCTACGACACACATGACTCAAGCAATGACAGTCGACGACTCACGCAGCTGCTCCGGACTCTGCCGGCGGGCCGCATCGTCACCCTGGCTGTGGGAGACTCAGCCGTCAAAAGTCTTCTGGAGGAAACCAAGAAGGCCATCGAAGAGAGGCTCGGCAGCAGCTTTGTCTACGATCTCAAGTACAGGTAAATGAAAATGTTGACTAGAGCTTTTATGGCAACAAGTGAACTGCTATTTTCAGTTCAAGTGTACTCCAGTGAGATTTCTGTAAATTTAAGTGCAATCAGCGCAGTTTCTCTATAAAAGGGGCCTTTACTTTTTGGAACCTTTTGGTATCTTATTTTCCTCCATTCACTTTGTATTGGATGTGGGTGTTTATTGTGCAAAGGGTGATGGGATAGTTTGTGAGTTGAATGAAGCTTGTTGTGCGGGGTACAGGTGTGGGGTGAAAGTTCACAATAATCTGACCTCAGTGGTGACCGCCATGCTAGAACCTATTCTATCTATTTCACCAGAGAAGACAGTGATGGTGCGATGCCTTTGCTGGATTTCACCCACTTTCTCTACCAGGAAGTAACATTAAATCTTCAAGAATATCTTTTGGGGACAAATGAATTAAAAGAGTGTTGGGATTTTCCCAGTTGTATGAGCCCTCTCCTTATCTATTGGGACACTGATAAGAGAAGTGGTGCCTATCGTGGTTGGTATCGCGCTGGTAGAAAAGGCAAAACAGAGCAATGACTGAATTCACTTTAAAAATGTTTTTTGCAATTCAGGTTTATTATGAATTAATTTTCATTGTTAGGTGTACCAGTTTCATGTTATTAGAAAAAAATCTGTGCTCAATGCAAATGAAAAAGATGTAGAATGTGCAGGTGTCACTTCGTGTAAATAATGACTCCTGATTTAGGGCTGAACAATGTTAACAAAAAATTTAATTGCTGTTATTTTGACAGATATTGCCATTGTGTTTTAGTGGGAATGATTGGTTTTGCATCATAATTTTCATTTAAAAACAACAAAGTGATGATGATGTCTGAGGTCTCTATCAGACAAACATATTGCGCTTGGCTACATTATGATTTCGACAATATTTCTGCTGATTGGGACTGAAATTACAACAACAGGCGTTTCGATCTTTCTGATCAAAGACTATATTCGTAGTGTCTTGCTTGTTTTTTGTATCTACGTGCGTCACTGTCTTGCCACATGTGTGTATGTTGTCAAATTGTTTGAAAAAGTGTGTGCGTGTGTGTGTGGTTGAACCTGTCTTGAGAGTTTGTGTTCGTTTTTTACAGCATGGTTTCTGTTGTCTGCAAGTCTTTGGGAGTGTTTTGTTTATCTTTGTTGTCCTGGGAGTGATAAATGCGGTTTATGGGTCTTTTGTTTAGCCAGTCAAGTTTTTCCTCTTGTCTTTGAAGTCTCGGTACTTGAACTAACAGGCAGTCCCTCAGTGCCATTACCAGTATGTCGTTCCAGCCCTGTCATCCCTGGAAAAAAAAAAAAAAAGTGCTCTGACGTGATCATCTTTTTTGTCATCCTGGTTAAAGCCCCGAATCGAGTTATGCCTCACTTCATTTCCCCTGTGTTTCCGCTGCGCCCTGTCCTGCCAGGAGAGGAAGCACGTGGAGGATAGTGGGGCTGTGGTCCGAGAGTTTCCAGGATTTGTGCGAAATCTGCCGACTCAGGAGATTTAGTGCCCTTCACGCTTGTGTTCCCTGGAACGACAAACACTGGAATTCTGACAGAGGGTACGGCCTCATCCGCGTGGAGCTGAGCTTTCTTTTCGCCAGTAAAGTTTATGAGAAAATCGGATTATTCTGTAGTCCCACATGACATTAGGCCCCCTGTCTGTCACTGTCACTCACCAACACATGCACACATTTCCTTCTGAGTCTTAAAACAGCATTTCAGCCCGAGTTATTTGTAGCCTGGCCCCATTTGGTCCCTGGCTGATTGAAAAGCCAAGTGCTACGCCAGATTCTCCAGTGTCGCATTTCGCCTCGGGGGTGGGTGCCAAGGCAACTCAGTGGTACGGAGCCCAAATCCACTCAAATCCAGAGCACAGTGGCTGAAATGGATCATAAGAGGCCTGTTTATGCTCAAAAAATGTCTCTGTGTGTACACTGCTCCTCTCCTTTCATCGTTTATCCGGGTGGCTCGGTGTTATCAGCTATCGATGGCTTTTCTGTGAGCTACATGGACGTACATGTAGCATGTAGTTATGAGACAGCCTGCAGTTTAATGTCTTGTTAACGTCTTACTGTGTTAGACTGAGTGAGGCTAAAAAGGTCTGGTGGTAAAGGCACATTTAGGAGTTAGTGTAATAATAAGATAATACAAAAATTTGTTTTGCACGCTATGCTCCAACTATCACATCAAGTGTTATATGAAATACAATATAAAAACCAGCATCCCTCCCAGTCCCTCAGATTGCCATCATACATACCCTGAACTAATCATCATACATTTCTGTGCACAAGTGCTTTACAGGAAAAAAACAACCAAACATTGTCAGTGAAGTGGCGTGCAAGAGAAAGACCGGGAAATGTCGCTGGAACAAACGTGAACAAAATGGTGCAGCTCATTCTTCCAGCATTTTTTCCTATTTTGCATCAGTGCTGCGTCAGCCAGCAGAGCTTTATATTCCACAGGCCGATCACAGTAGCGCCCGCCGTTCCTTCCTGCGGCAGACACTTCAAACAGTACGCTGGCATCTGCCCCGCGCCTGTTGACCCTCCCGTCTTTCATCTTTTATCTATCGACACACACACACACATTCACACACAAATACGCATTCATGCAGGGCTTCATTGAGTTCACCTCTGGCCCTCGCACGTTGCCGTTACCACTCAAACAATGAAGGTGTGAAAAGGCCGATGCACATGAATTTTGGGATGCCGCAAAAGGAGAGAGTGAAATGAAATAGCTGTGTTTGTACGCTCTCCTAGTCACTTTGTGCATCTCTACCTTTTTTAGGCTTTTCATTTTCAATTTTACATTTCAATAGGAATAGTTTATACAGCGTATGCAGGATATACACACACACACATACGGGCTTTGTATCAGCAGCCGCAGGACACAAAGAGGCCTTCTTGATTTCCCCCAGTAGGGAAACCCTCAGAAAGGCACACACTGGGGCTGTAATGACAGGGCAGCGTGGATCCCAGATGGATCCTGTTTGTGTGCCGGTGGGGTGCACAGTAGCATGGCACAGGGGCTCTTTCATCTGCACGATGTGTTCGGGCTGCAACTGTGCCCAATGGTCCATTTAGTGAGGAATAAGCACAGATATAAACACAGTGACATGTTGGGAGTGAATGGCGTCAAATATTTTCTACTGCAAGCACAGGGGGGCTGTATTGTTTAGATGCTGGATTTGAAGTCGTTCTGCTGTCCTTGTTTACCCATGAAAGCAAATGTGGAAATGATTTTCAGATAGCTGTTTGAGCTGGTATTTTACCACCGTTGTACCGTGAACCACTGTGTCATGAGTTCCTGGCTTGACGACAGATCCGTCGTAGCACCTGGTGAAACTGAGCCGGAGAGGCTGGTGTGAAGGTGAGGCTGGGAAATCTGGCCCGGCTCTGCCACAGAAGAGACGTGGGACTCGCTGAAGTACTTCCTTTCAACACTTTTCTTCAAGGCTGTAAAAATGTGTAAAAATGCCTGTCTGGGTATGAGGCCGGATATTTAAAGGGGGGAAAAAATGACCATCCAAGTTTCCTGTGGCTTCTGTTTTTCTGCCTGAGCTATCCCATCATCAGTCTTATTTAGAAACTGAATAACGGGTCATGGGGATGGTATTTAGAAGGCAACATAATGGGCCAAACTCGCCCGAAGTCCTCCTAAAACCAGTTCTGAAAGTGGCTGATGTGTGTATTGTGACACACAGTGAAGTTTCTCGAAAGGTTAAACTGTGTGAGAAGGTCATATCGGTCGAGGAGGGTTAGCGTTGATAAGATGTTTAAAGGTCAAACCATAGTTTTTGGAACAATGGTTTCAAATCGTTGTGACGTCCGATGGTGGCGAAAAGGTTTTGAGCTCGTTTGGAGTCGGTCGGCTGCTTCTGGTGGAAAGAGCAGCGCGAAACGTGAAGCCGAAAGGGGCGAAGTCCGAGAAAGGGGGGGTGAAACGTCCAAAGCCAGGACAATGCCACGCTGAAGTCATACGCCCTCAACGTCGCGCCTAGTCCCTTTCTCCATCCACACCCACCAGCCTCCTCCGCAGAAATGATTTGCGTCTCGCCCTCTCGTTTTGTCGTTCTCGTTTAAACAATTTATGACATTCCTGTTTTATAAGACAATGTGCAATGGAGACAGATGGGGAGACACGCTGTAAAAGTAAAAAGTGGGATTTAGATGATGTTTTGTATGTGGTACGCCCATTATCCCACTGAGCCATCAAATAAATCCTTCTCCAATATCCTGTCTTCAATTTTCTACCTCTTTTTCCTTTCCCTTGTTTTACTCGCCCTGTTATCAGATCCCTCACTCCTCTCTTTAACATCCATCTTCTCCCTGCCTCGTCTCATCCACTCGGCTCTTCACAGCCATTCCTTCTTTCATTGTCTCCCATCAGGCCGTTACACTGGTGAATAGTTTAATTTCCTCTTTATATACTTCACAGACGCAGTAAGTGTGTGTGTCTGTGTCTGTGTGTGTCATGGCCTGCAGCTTCTTTTGGTAGTGATCGACTTGCCCTATATCTCTCCCTTCCACATCCTCTGCCAGATTTCAATGGTTACAGTGAGCAGGACAATCTGACACGTACTGTACATACATGTGGAGACGTACACGATCCACATGCACCCTCTCTCTCTCTCTCTCTCTCTCCCTGGCTCTCTCTCACACACACAAATTTAATTATCCAATGTAGGTCACACCCTTTGTCTGACTCGCCGTCCCATCTGTAAGATATTACATAAGAATGACATGAATGTCCCGTTGATATTTTCACTTCCAACGCACCAGGCCCTGTCCCGGCTAATGCGGCTACTGTTGTTTTTCAGCAGATTAACGGTCCGGGTTGGGCCGCATTTGTCGGTAACGGTAAGAGGCTCAAATGATCGTGTCATCAACAGATGTAGCACGCTGTCATGCAGGCGTGAAGCTTTGTCAGTCCTCTTGTAAGAAGAGCAACTCTAGAGTTTTGTTGCTCATACAATGACTGAGTAACTTTGTAGGAGTGTTAGCAGTGAGTTGGCAGCGAGAGCGGCTCAGCTGTGTGTTGATGTTGATTCAGGTTTTCATGATTCACTTCAAGGCTGTTTCAGTCATTGAAAACCAAAAAAAAGTAAAGCCTGCGGATGTGCTCTTCCCCGTTCTCTCCTACAGATTTATGAAATGAATTTATGTAATGTGTGAAAATCACTCTCGCTCTCTCCCATTTAACTTTTCTCTCTCTCTCCCCCTCTCTCCCTCTCCAGACAGGCTTGGGCTCTGGTGTCGGTGGTGGGCGGCGGCAACGCGTCGTGTTCGGAGGACGTCCGGGAGCACGAGAACCACGACACGGGAGGGAAAGCTCTGGCCAGACGGAACTTCACCACCGTGGACGGAGTGGGATTCTCCGTCACCGCGTACAGCGAATGGAGGAACGGTGAGACGTGGAATCGATTCAAATGTCGTGCAGGCTGGTATTTTGTTTACCTAGCAGGTGGAGGGGTGAAAGGTTCGGAGCGGACCAGAGGTGACAGGGTGAGAAATGTGATCGGCTGTGTGCCAACTGCTTTACAGATAAATCACATGAACATGAAAGACATTCCTGAGAGTGTGTGGGCGACTCTGTTTTTGTCCTTGTGCCATTATGACAAATCTTAAGGCAGGTGTGTGTGAGGCTGCTAGCACATCCTGCAGCTGTTTTTTTCCCCTCATAACGTTTATTCAATACAGTCCTGTATGTCAACACCGTGTAAAACATATTTTGAAAGAAACTGCATTTCATTCAGACATGAAATATACGGCAAAGCGCACTAAAGAATTTAAAAAAATGGATTTCTGTCCTTCCCCCACATTAGCCAGGTGGCTGTTTGATAGTTGGGTTGGGTAAAGGTTTAGACATCTGAACAGTACAAATAATTGCTGTAGACATACAGAGTTCCTCCCTGGTATTTGATGTGAATTTCTTTGCTTCAAAATGTGCCCGTGGTTAATGAGCCGCTCAGAGGTCTTGATCCAAATTACTATTCACTGGAAACAAATTGCTATTCAGTGGAAATAAATTACCATTCACTTCACCCTTCACTACACAGCGCAGTGGAAAAACGTACAAATTACAAGTCAAATCTATTCCTCTTTTGTTCTCTATCATCTCATTGTCTCGTCTTCCCATCTGAGGGTTGTGCAGATTGGATGGAGGCTGAGCCCTGAGAATAATATGAGCTTCTGCTGAAAAACCCTTTAATCGCTCTATTGTTCTTCTATTAGGTTTCTCAATCTTAGTAATGACATTTGCAGCTGTTAGTGTGAAAAGCTTAAAAGTTCGGTTCAGGGGATTTTCTTGTTTTTACCTCATTTAATGATTTACAACACCCTCTGCGGCTCATTAAAAACATGTTGCAGTAGAAAAAAAATGGTGGCAGCGTTGGAAATAAAGGTTTTATTCAATTCCAGGAAGGATGACTTACTGCAAACATAATGGTTTCATTCAACAGCAGCAGTTTGCTCTGTTTTTCTTTTTTCTGTAGTGTTTTTATTGAATAGAGCTACTGTTGTCATGCACTCCTCCAGGTTTCCCCATCTCAGGCTTCCAGGTGGACGCTGTGGATCAGGTGGTGCTGAACCTGCAGGATGAGGTGCAGCAGACCTGGCAACCCGGGGATCAGATTGTGGTTGCCAGCACAGACTACTCCATGCACCAAGCTGAGGAGTTTACCCTGCTGCCCTGCCCTCAGTGCAGCAGCAGGCAGGTCAGGATACAAGGTGAGGGGATAGCAGTGTGTGTGTGTGTGTGTGCATGTGTGTTTGTCCTCCACTGTCCTCCAGCCTCTGTAAAGTTTGTAAACTGACTCCAGGCTCATACTGCAGGTACCCTGTATAAACTGACAGCCATCATCATTCACAAAAAAAGTGAAAAGTGTAAAAGGGACAAGATGTGGGAAATGGAGAGTGATGAACGGCAACAGGGGGTGATTGGACTTTAAATGCAGTGAGTTGAAATAAGATCTGATCAAGAAGGCTATTCTGATTTATAAATATACTGATATATGAACCTGATGTGCCTGTTTTGAATATCAGATATCTGGGCCTTCATCTCGTCCCTCTGCAATATGACAGAGGTTGTTCTCTAGTTCTCTATTTATGTTCCTTTTCCATTATCTCTTTCATCATTATTTTCCTTTTGCAATATCTATTGCAAATTTCATGAAAAAATAATACACTAGTCATAGTTTTCTTGTTTATTTATTTATTTTGCATACTAACTTTAAAATGTAACGATATCGAATATTGAAACAACATATTGACCACCAGCAACTGCAGTTTAAAAAATGTTGTAATCAATATTTGCATTAAAAAAACATCCTTCATCAACATGTAATTTTACTTAATGTAAATATCAGCTTATCCAAAACAAGACACATTCTCCGACCAAATACTTCACAAATGCTATTTGGTGACATGCTTGCAATCTTTTATCTTTTAATCCTGTTTTAAATGGCATCTTCAGCCAAAAGGCACACTTCTACCTTTTGCCTCCAAAATGTAGACAATAAAGCTTTTTGTATTTGAATTTGAATATGAATTTGACTCAAGACTGATGTCAAGTGTCAGACTCTCACTATAGTCGCTGCAGCGCTGCTACTCCTGAAGTTCAGAGATCAGATTTAATGTTGAGCTGTTGCAGCGATGTAAGATTAGCAAAAGCTACAAAGAGATTGTCAGCCTGTGTTTTGATAGTAACCTCAGTCTATAATAACATTTGTAGTCGTACAGATTTGAAAACATTGTCCTTTTACCTTCCTCTGTTCTCTCATGCCTCTAATTCGCTTTTACTCAGACCATCTGTCTATCAGCAAAGTTTCCTCTACTCATTCCTCTGTTGTCAACAACCGCTAACTCCCTTCCTGAAGAGAAGGGTGTATTAATGTGTGTGTGTGTGTGTGCCTGGTTTTGTGTGTTTGCTGGGAGGAAGGGCTGAGTAACTGGCGATATCACTGGCAGCTGCTTTTTGCATCGACAAGGCGTTGATTATTCTGTTTTTTCATATGTGTTTGATTATTTTGTGTTTTTACTCGCCTGTTATTTTGTTCTGGTTTGTTTCGGGTGTGTGGGGAGTTGTCGATCTGTGTTTTGTGTATGTGCTGCTGAGCATGCTTCCTGTGGCAGGCAGGAGGCATGACATTTTCACAAATAAAATACCTCAGTTTGGTTTAAGTGCCACTCCCTATTTCTTCCAACATTTTGATTTTTATTTAAATGGCAAAGTTTTAGCAATTTGCACCACTTGTACCACCAGAGGAATGTTCCACTATAAATTAAAACTGAATTGTGTTGAATTTTGTCTCTCCTATGTCTTCTATGCTATGTTATGTTTATTTTTGCTCTGCTTTCTCTGGGCGAGACGGCATGTAGGAGATTGACGTTTGTATTTATGCTCAGTAATAACTTGGATCTTTTCAAGGATTTGTCCAAAGTTTTACGAGGGGTTTCTTCAAATATATCACCCCGGGGTATGTTGTATTGTGTAAGTCTCACAGATCTGTGTGTGTGTGTTGTGCAGGGAGGCCTCAGTATAACCACATTGGAGAGATCGTAGATGGGGTGGACATGCGAGCTGAAGTGGCTCTGCTCTCCCGAAACATTTTCATCTACGGAGAAATGGAAAACTCCTGCTATGGAAACAACGCATGCCAGTTCTACAACCACGACACCTTTGGAGGCCACATCAAGGTGTGTGTGTGTGTGCGTGTGCATATGTGTGTGTTTCCAGCACAGGCTCTGTGTTTATACTCTGACTGTATTTGCTGATATATGTGTCTGCATGTTTCAGTCTGGCTCTATACCCTCCTTTAAGGTCACCATGTCTGCTATAATCTAGGTGACGATTCCCATATTGCTGCGCTAAAGGGTGCATGCATTATATATTTATACGCCACCCTTAATGAGAGAGGATATTCATGTTCCCATTCAGTATGTTATGTGAAGCACTCTCCTCCTCTCCTCTCTCTTGACCTAGTTCTCCCACTTCCCAACCTCCCATTTTCTCTCTGTTCTCTCTCTCTCTCTCTTGTCATGCCAAGCTCTCATTTGCCTGGATACCACTTATTCTTCATAAAATGCAAAGTCTGCACATCTCTTTAATGAACCCCCGAAGCCCTGCAGACAGTGAGACACAGTAACACAACCACACACTCCCTTGCCTGTTCATATGTATATGTCAGCCTACAAAGTCTGTAAAATTTGGTTAACAAAACGTTAGAGCTGGGTGATGTGGACAAAATCAAATAACAAACAACACCTCTGACTGCTTTCTTTATGTATTTACACACGATAGATTTTAGATAATATATTTTAGACTAATAAGTTCAGAAAAGTGCATCCCTTTACTGTCATGCAGCCTTTAAAACCAAGAAAAGACACTCCTGCCACATCACCATGTCCTAAACCCCAGATGATATCTAGTCTTATATCATGATATTAATATAAAATTGGTATATCAGCCGTATAATAGGCATAGCTTCATTCGCTTTGGTGATAAATACACAGTCACATTCCTTAGGCTTTATGTAACCGACCCCCCTCAATGAAATGAACCCTCTGGTTGCTCATCAGTTACCGCTGCGGTGTCCAAGTGTGTGTGTGTGTGTGTGTGTGTGTGTGTGTGTGTGTGTGTATTAGACAGAGGGAGAAGTTTGTGGGTCTGTGTGTGCGAGAGAGAGAGATGGTATGTACAGTGTGTGTGTGTGTGTGTGTGTGTAAAGTGGGTGAGTTACAGCTAGCTCGAAGGATTGGCCAATACCTCCCTAACAGGAACCAGACAGTGTGGATTATGCCATACCCGCAGAAGACCTCCTTGAGAGCGTTGTAAAGTATATGTGTGTGTGTTGGTTAATCTGTTGACATTCATATTTTAGTTTATATTTAGGTTTCCGATGTCCATTTATGCTTTCCATGTGTGCAACCCTGCGTATAATTCGTGTTTAATCTGTGCCTCCATAACTCCCATCTCCTGCTTATCAAGAGGAACATCAGTGGGTTTTGGCCCAGATGGACTCAGCAGAGCGCCTCGCCAACTTTGCCGTAGTTCACATCCCACTTGGACTGTAGACAAATACAAAGAACACACTGCTGGTCCTGCTGCTGGCCAACTGATGCTGCCTTCACTTGGAGCTCAGAACTTGGAATTTCCATCTTGTAAATTTCCGACCTACAATAACACGGCGTTCACACGGAGTCAGCTGAGGACAAACGAGGGAAGAAGAAACAGGAAGAAGAAACTCAGAATTTCCCTTCACGGGCAATAACAAAGAAAAGATCATCAATCCTTGTTGATAACCCTCATAAATAAATTGTGTGAACAGCCTGGCCTGAAAAATACAGATCCTTTAATGAGACATGAAATGAGAAATAATTAGCCTATTTTTGAAGCGTGAACTTTCTGTTTACCTCAGCAAGTTTTATGTACTCTGTGATGTAGCTCACTATTCTTACTCGACTGATTTTAAATTCCCTTTCTCTCTCTCTTCCCCCCCTTCGTCCCCCTCCGGCAGATCTTGGGTAACTTCTCCTCGGTGCATCTGTCCCACGTGGAGCTGAAGAACATGGGCCAGCAGGGGGAGAGAGGCCGCTACCCCCTCCACTTCCACCTGTGTGGGGACGTGGACCAGAAAGGAGGCTACTGGGAGCCCACCTACGTGGACGGGCTCTCCATACACCACTCCTTCTCGCGCTGCCTCAGCATCCACGCCACCAACGGCCTGCTGGTCAGTGAAAACAGAGCGTGTGCAACATAAGACAGGGATATTTTACTGCCTGAATTGCGTCATTAGAGAGCCACATTGTCAAAGACGCACAAAAACACGTTGCTAATGTCTCTGAGGGAGAAGGAGGGGGAGCTGGAGACACATCTGTATGTTTGGAGGATGTGTGAGACAGCTCTTGCTAATGAATACCATGTGACTCTGGCTGTTACAAGCACATCAATTACAGCCTCCATCAGTAGATTACTGTAATGGCCTCTTTCCTCCTTTCCTTTTCATCCTCTCCCCTCTCCTTCTTCGCCTTAATCTCCCTCTTCATTCTCTCCCCATCCTCCCTTCGCTCTTATCTCTTTCTCCATCATCACATTGTTTCTTTGCACAGCGGCAGAATGATGGTCGTCCTTTAACCTCGAGCGAGTGTAGATGCTTTTTATTGACTGTGTTAGATAAGTGAGATCACATAAGGAAACGATTTTTCATCTGGTAAACAGCTAAGTCTGCTCTCTGTGCCTGTGTGTCTCTGTTTTTGTGTGTGCTGCGCAAGACCGCTTTCATGTGTGTGTGTGTGTGTGTGTTGTGTCCCCTCTTGACGTCACATGGCGATGGGTTAATGTTTGTCCTTGAGGCTGTAGGGCAGAATGCGTTCATCCTAACTGTGTTGAGGAAGCGGGATATACTGACTGTTGGATAACATCGGCTTTGGCTGATTTTCCTGTTTCCCTTCTGTCACAAGGACGGTGTGAGTGTCGCTTCAGGCCATCAGTCACCACAGAGTCTGACAGTCTGAAGTCTATTGCGCTCTAAGCAGTGAGGCATATGTTGTTGTTTTTTTTTTTTTAGTCTAGGATATTTGAAATATTCTAGAAATTTGAAATATTCTGAGAGGCAAACACATCTGGGAGCTGGGATACACAGTGTTGTTTATTTTATTTTTTTCTTGTATGACCTTGAGCGCCTGGAAGTTAGTTTGCATAAACATACATGTGAATGTTGTCTTAGCCCCCTTTTTTGTTGTTGCCTACAAATTTCTGTGTATTTCTTTGAGGTGCTCTGAATTTTAAACTCTCTCGTGATTATAAACATATTTCCAAAGTGTTCAAATGTGAATGCATTTTTTTATTAAATAATATGTGCCTCTTTCACCTCTGTTCCTTTAAATTTTTTCCCAGAACCATGACACTGTGGGACATTTTTTCCTTCCTGCTGTTGAAATCCCCTGGCTGACTTACTGTTAATTTTTCTGTTTTGCGTCTTTTCCGATCTTCTCCGCCTGCCCCAGGTGAAGGACACCGTGGGTTACGACACCCTGGGTCACTGCTTCTTCCTCGAGGACGGGATCGAGCAGCGGAACACCTTCTACCACAACCTGGGCCTGCTGACCCGGCCGGGGACCCTGCTGCCCACCGACCGCAACGAGACCGTCTGCACCAGCATCAAGGACAAAGTCTACAAGGGCTACACCCCCTCTCCCAGCACCGAGTGCAAGTAAGAGAGCAGGATCATGACTTATCTTGGCTTTGAGATACGGGCACAGAGCATGCAGAGAAAGGGTTAAAAGGCGATCGGCCGCAACAGCATCAAGTACAAAGTCTGCAGGGGGCCACACTCCATCATACAGAACTCAGTGTGAGGAAGAGATTAGGATAAAGACCGAGTATGTGCATGTATGTACAGAGCAATGAGTATCTAGGACAAGGAGTGCCAGTGTTTATGTACCTCCACACCCGTCAGAGTTAATTTAACACTGCGGACAGTTTTGAACAGAGAGCCATATCAGCTCTGTGAGTGGACAAACAACTCTGCAGTCAACACTTGTCACTTTTTAAATGTCACTGAAACATCAACACTTAACACTGAAAAATGTTTCTGTGTGGGTGTTGTTATGTTACAGGTTAAACTGTAGCTGAGCTGTTTGTTCAAGAGTGGACAGAGCAGTGAGGCTTTTTGTGCAAAACATCATAGTAGGGCTGAATTGAATTGAATAATCACTCAATTAAAAAGTTAATTGATCATAATGTTGACAATTAAGTAATCATTTTATTCAAATGTAAAAATCTCAAAAATTTGCTGATTACAGCCATCAGACAAATTAAGAAGTTTCAAGTCATCACTTTGGGCTCTGGTAACTTGTGATTATTATTTTTTATTATTTTATATTTTTTAAATTTGGTAGACAAAATTCTTAATAGATAAATCAAAACATTATCA
>OMLF01015560.1:32233-48757 GCA_900302615.1 Holocentrus rufus
CAAGAGTGGACAGAGCGGCGAGGCTTTTTGTGCAAAACATCATAGTAGGGCTGAATTGAATTGAATAATCACTCAATTAAAAAGTTATTTGATCATAATTTTGATAATGAAGTAATCATTTTATTCATTTATCAAGTAAAAATCTGAAACATTTGCTGATTACAGTCTCTGCTGTGATCAGACAAATGAAAGTTTCAAGTCATCACTTTGGGCTCTGGTAACTTCTGAGGAGCATTTAACATTATTTTTTAAATTTGGAAGACAAAATTATTAATAGATTAATCAAAACAATTATCATTTCATTAATTGGCGGTGAAACTGATTGTTAGCTGCAGCTGTAGTACATAAGGAAGTCCATCCTTATCTAGTACTGAGTGCAGGTAAGAGACAGTTTGTTAGTGTCGCTTGATACAAAACATCTAATAAATTCATGCATCCTCAGCTGTAATTTAGAAACTGTGAGACTTTGTGTTTGTTAGTACAAGTCCAAAGATAACAGTAATGGCAGATAATTGCAGGGACACAGCAGACACATGCCTGCCAAGCACACTGAACAAGCCATTGTCTTTAAAGTAGCTTGATTGTCCTGAGGGAAAGATAAAGACACTGAGCAACTTTGTGTTGTCCTTGACAACCGCAGCGCCAAATGAGCGCGCATGATGTGTGGCGTCTATTTGAGTAAAGTGTGCGGTACTGAAGCCTGGTGAGACAATGCAGACGCACTGTGAGAGAAGACAGAGAGTCGACGTCCACTGTGACGGACAGACTGGAACGTAGTCATCGTGTGTGAGAGAGATAGTGTCCCAGCGGTCTTATCCATGCAAAAACAACCTCGCCTCTCTATGGGATGTTTTTGTGTTATAGCAGGAGCAAGAAAAGGGCCTCTGTGAGGGAGGCAGCGAGGTCTGTTTTCAGGAGTGTGTGTGCGTGTGTGTGTTGGCAGGGCTGTCCCCGTCCAGGGTTTATGTTGGAGAGACGGATTATTGAAGGAATTTTTAAGGATCACAGGCTTCTTTGATCTCTCTCTGCTCATTAGTCAATCGTCTCTGATATGCCAAGGTACAACCCATTTAATATCTTCTCCTGCTTTTGTGTGTCTATGTTTGTGTCTGTGTCTATGGGTGTGTGTGTGTGTGTGTGTGTGTGTGTGTGTGTGTGTTTTCCAGGGCGGTCTCAACGTTCTGGATCGCCAACCCCAATAACAACCTCATCAGCAATGCAGCCGCCGGTTCTCAGGTAACAACAACAGCGTCACAATAACTTTTAATAACTGATTATAATAAAGAAACGAATCAAGCAGCAAGAGGCACCTCGCAGCCGGCTGCACGGAGCTGCGCTGGCTTAGGTGTTCCTCAAGTGAAATTAAGGATTTTCATGCTCATAAAAAAATGATCCATCAATAAAATGGGATTTAAGCGGGCTTTCGTGTCTGATAGGGAGACGCAATATATAGAGTGAGATCTTGTCTGATATGAGGAAGCGGATGACGAGGATCCCTCATTCCTGTTTTTTCAGTCCTGCACAAACACTGCAGAGGTCCGCCGAGGAGGGCTGTGTAATGTACCACATGTTGGTAGGGGGTATTCACATGATATCCCGGTCCTCTGTATCTACATCTGATGAACCAAAAGCTTTTATGAACTCTTGAACTGAGGTGAACCCCCAGGCACCGGTTCATGCTTTCTGTGTGAGCTCCAGATGAACGCAGATGTACCGTCTGCGCTGTTTTGGACATCAGTTGGTGCGTGACCTTGCGTTTCCCAAAAGCAGCCGACACTGGCAGTGGTTTCAAAGCTGTTACACCATTTAGACACTGAACCGCTTTTGTGCCCACGTGAAGCAGCAGCCAGGCTTTACTCTCTCCAGTGGACAGTTGGAATGGAGCTTTTGAGCGGTGATATTTTGTGCACTCTGTTCTCACATAATACCTTTGTTGAATTGTAGGGTTGCTACTTTTTAACCCGGGCTGTATTTAAAATGTTGGCACAACCTCACTGCGAGTTTTTGTGATGAGAAATTTAAAACCCCACTGCACTGTGTTAATTCTTAAATGCTAAATAAAACTTGTTAGAAAGCACCATGTGCAGGCATTTCTTGGATGGACAATTTGAAGATGTACTTGACTGTACTGTGAGTTTCCTGTTTTCAGAAAGAATGTTTATAATGGTTTCTGAGGCTGAAAACGAGTGTTGAAGAAGCTGAAGCAAAGCTAAATTAAAGCTCACAAAAGAGGTTGTGTTCTGTACTGTTATAAATGATGGGTATCAACATTTTAATTCAACCTGAAAAATACTGGACCTGTCCTTTAAATTCAGTTAGCAAGGCAACATTTCAACCCTACCAGGCCTGGAGAATAAGAACACCATGTATGCATGTTCAGTATGGAGTGCAGGTTCTGTATAGCATTATTGGATTTTGCTTCAGCCAGGCACCCCCAGATTATGCGTGTATGACTAAAACATCCCTGTGCAAATTTTGGCCCAGAAAATCAGATTCCCTCTGTTGGCCAACTGCACTGCGAGCTTGATTTATTGAGTTGGATCGCCTTCTTATTTCACTCCTCTTCCTCTCTGCCCCAGGACTCTGGCATATGGTATGTGTTCCACAGCGCTTCCACAGGAGACTCTCATGGGCTGGTACCAGAGACCAAGGCGGAGCTCACACCTCTGGGAATTTTCTACAACAACCGTGTGCACTCCAACTTTAAGGTACTTCTGCTGCCGCTCATCCAGTGCTGCCTGAAACTGCCTCAGAAGCCCCTAAATTAACAGAATACACAAATATCCCTGCAACTTAAGACCGGAAATTCAATTCCCATGCACATTTCCGGTCATGGTACAACAGCCAAGTGAGATTTTCTCTAATTTGATTCATAATAAGGCCACCTGAATATAATCAGTCTACCATTCTGTCTGTGCTTTGTACAGACAGGAGAGATATTTAAGACTTTAAAAAAGAACAACACAAAATTTTCTGCTTACTTAAACGCATGGACACGTTCACGGGTGTGCACACACGCACACACACACGCACACACAGGTAACCTCTACAATAGCGCTCTGTTGGTGTGTGTGTGTATATAATGACAGAAGCCGGGCAGGTGAACTGTAAGTTCTTTGTCCAGTCCGACCACAGCAGCCGCTCTTATAGAGGAAGGAGCCCCAAGGCCTAAAACTATACCTCACTTATACCACAGACCAACTCAGAGCACAGGTTTCCATATACATGGCACACACACGTGCACACACACACACACATGCACACACACAAATATTAACATTGTCTCGTTAATTAATCTGTACAGTTTAAATTCATCCATATAGAGCATGTGTATATATGCACGATTAAAAATGATAAATTATTCATTTGCATCTATTTTTATCACTTTCCCTGCTTTTTGCAGTACCTTATACAGCATCCTGTAACTCTGTTAGCCCAGTATTTAAATTTAGTACGTTTACTATTGCCCCGGGACCCACTCTCAAAAACATACTAGTACTCTTGTGTGCCTAAGTCCAGCAGAAACAGATGTGTGGCCCATCTTGGATCTGCGCTCAGTTTTAGAGAAAACCTGCCATTCATTTTACTGTAATCATATTCCATCCTGTTTCGCTCCCATTCCTGTTCTTTCCCAGGCAGGGCTGTTTATCGATAAGGGAGTGAAGACCACCAACGCAACTGCTGCAGACCCACGGGAATATCTGTGTCTGGATAACAGTGCCAGGTGGGTTAGCATTTCCTGTGCACGTTGAAACACAGCTAAATAAATACACTGTGTGTCATTTCTAGTGAGAGTACAGCAATTGCAAAATCATTAAAGTGTTTGTTGAGGGAATTAAAATGAGAATGAGCATTTGTGTAGATGCATGTATTAGTGACTTTTAAGTTACTAGTGTATATATTTTCAGATAAGACCTACAGCTGCATCCTCTGTGGCGGATGACTGCATGCATTAGGCTGCAGTATAGTATAAACATTAAGCTTTGCGGCCCACTAATGTATTTGTATTAGATTGTGGTCTGCAGCTGTATAAGAATGAAGTTATTTAAGGCTCACTACTGTATATGTATTAGGATATGGCCTGTGACTGCTGGGTGAGCTAGATGGTCTCATGACTACTGTGCTACTACATTTTAGTGGAGGGTCTGTCAGGTTTGTGTTGACAGAGAAAACAAGGCTTCACAGATAGAGTTTCCACTCTGCCTCTCTCTACCCAAATACAGCCCTCAACCAGACGGAAAAAATCTTACGTCTCCGCCGAGACTGCTGCCCACACTGTGTGTGTGTGTGTGTGTGTGTGTGTTTTGCATGCTTAGTTGGTTTGTGATGGAGATCCCTGTGCGTGTGTGCATGTGGAAGGGGGGGCTTAAAATGTTAAAATGTGTGCTTAGTGTTAATTTGCGGTTGCACATTAGGAGAGTGACTGCACTGTTCATGAATTTGAGAAACAGTAGGAACAAGGAGTGTGTGGTTCTTGTCATTCTGCTGGTGCTCACTACTTTAATGGGATAGTTTAGGATTAGGACTAGGGTTAAGAGTCAAGAATTAGGATTAGGTTTATGGAAAATATTTAGGTCAGGAATGTTGGAGTGAAAGCGAAACTTTTGCAATAGAGGATGATTGTAGTCAGTTAAAAGTCCATGCAAGTAAAGTAATATCACTATTTTCTTTTCTTTTCTTTTCTTTTCTTTTTTCTTTTCTTGTCTTTTCTTTTCTTGTCTTTTCTTTCCTTTCCTTCAGATTCCGACCACACCAGAACGCCGACCCCAGCCGCCCTCGGGTGGCGGCGCTCATCGATACCCTGATCTCCTTCAAGAACAACGACCTGGGGGCGTGGATACGGGGCGGTGACATCATCATCCAGAACTCCGGGTGAGACCAGCAGCCAGGGAAAGTTTCTGATGTTGAAACGGTGTCATTATCTGAACCTGAAATGTGGCGTTGAAAATGTGCACCAGTTATGTGATGTAATCCCACCTCAGATTCCTGTGATGACACCGTCGTCAGATCAAAACATCCTTATTTTCACCAATGTAGAGCCTTTTTTTTCACCACGTTGCAGGAAGTTCTGCTCTCCAATGGATGGCGAAAAGTAGAACCCCAAAAGCGATTAAAGCTTTGAAAATAATTGGAATTTTTGGGTAAAAATGTTATGCAGCCTAGTTATGATCATCATCATGGAAGCAGCTAATTTATACACTACTATCAATACTGTCAACATCTGGTCACTGATTGGCATTGATTTTTTTTTTTTTAATACAATAGATACTTTCTTCACTTTCAGTCTTTTCTCTGCTATCTTCTCACCCCTTTATTGTCTGGAAAGGTTTTCATAAAGAGTCATTTGGTGAGACTAACATGTTTATTATTGTTTCTCTGAACAGCTTTGCGGACAATGGTGTGGGCTTGTCCTTTGCCAGGTGTGTACTCATCTTAATCACCGTGTTTACAGCACCCTTGATGATTTCACTCAGCCATGCTTGCCTTTCCCCTCTCACTGCCAGAAGAACCTGCCAAGAACCACCAATGACTGATAGATACTGGGCATGTAGCAGATGCTTTCAGTTTCCTGTGTGGCCGCAAATGTCTTTCTCTTGCTTAATACAGCGTCATGCCCATTTTTTCCTCTTCTTGCTTCCCTAAATTAAAAATCATAAAGTATTATATCCATGGCTATGTTTTGTACTGTATGGCTGGAAAGGTTTTCTGTGGCCCCGCTCTGTTTCACTTCCTCTCTGCCACTTTTACATGTTGTGTGGTGTTTATGTGGTTATTTTGCAGATACACCCACCTCTTATCTCCCATTTATTTTTCTCCCATCAACTCATTTATTTCTCCAGTGACGGCAGCTACCCCAAAGACGAAGGCTCCAGCCAGGAGGTGACCCAGTCTCTGTTTGTGGGCGAAAGCCGAAACAGAGGGACCAACGGGGGACAGAATAAATACTGGGGCCAGGGAGGGGCTGATGGGAAGATGAGGACGCTCCCTAGAAACAGGTAAGAGACAGCAAAGGCAGGGAGGGATGAGATGATACAGGAAATATGGATCATAGAAAAATTATCGGACCTGTGAGGGTTTGATAGCGAGAAGTGGCTGCCTGGATGGTTTGAGGGGAGGGAGGTGCGGAGAGCGGAAAGACACAGAACGAGACAAAGTAAATAATTCAGCAGGAGAGAGGCGGTCGTCCGGCAGAGGGACAAAGGGTCACTGAAAGAGCGGACAGGGGGTTAAAGCTGGTGTAGCTGCAGTAGATGAAATCGTGAAAGGAAGTTCTGCTATGACTGACTTCCCGCTAACTGCGTTTTAGGCGTTCTGCAAAAAACGTTTTTGGTAACACTTACGTGGCTTCTTGGAAAGGGATTACTCAAAGAGAGCTTGATGATGTAAGCACAATTGTGGTTTTTCTTTTCTTTCTTAGTCAATCCTTTTTAGATAACACACACCCTTCATTCATTTTGAACCGCATATTTATAATTTTCTTGGTGTTATTTTCACTTTCTTGGTGTAAAAGGCCTCAGTCCCATTGCTCTAGCTGGTAAATAAATTACATAAAGAATCACAAAGATCCAAAATCAGGTTGAATGCACCAACATTAGCTGGAAAAGCACATTTACAGTGAGTCAGTCACTCACAGCTAGTCTGACTTCCATTACCGCACAGTCGATAGTTATTTCTACCCTTCATGCTGTGATGGCGTGCAGGACCGAGTGGACATTTCTAATCAGAGTGGAGTTTGGAGCTTTATGTCCCCTCAGGGCCTCCTTACTCCTCTGCTCCTCTCTCCCTCTCTCTCTCCCTCTCTGTTATACAAGAGCAGAGGAGCATAAACAAGAGGCTGCCAAATTGCTGCTTGTTCTGCTTTCAGCAACAATGGCCCCTGCCAGTGTGTGACCACTGTCACCGCTGCGTACAGCTTTACAACCGCTTTACAGGCTCCCTGACCGCACCATGACTTCTGGCTCCATCTGTTTGTCTGTCGTCACCGTGGCGACGGCCAGAGTCGCTGCTCCTAGAGAGAAAATAATTCATCCAAAATGGATAGGTAATGTGACTCCTTAATTGCAATGCAAGTTCTCCTTCTCATTAGCAGAATGTTAATAAGAACATCAAGTCAAGTTGATTTGCGCAGCTCTTAATCTTTTCACAGCACCGACTTTATGAAAACAGTAAATAAAAATCACACCTCCCAGCATGAAGCCCTTAACTGAGTGAAACCAAAAACCCATGTGAAAACCTCATCTGGTATATATAAAAAAAAAAAAAGAACAATGTGTGACACTTGAGCAAATTGGTCCATGTTGGAGTGCAGATATAAATAGAATATCCATGTGGATCAATTATATTAACTTCTATCAGTTTTTGCAGTATTTATTTGTTTTTCTGAAGTGTGGACTCCATCATTATTAGCAGTTGTACAAAACTGTTTGTGAAGGAAAATGCATCAAGACACGAAGCCACTGAAGGATAATTTGATGTTCAGATATGACATTTAGATTTTTAAATATTCAGATTGGGATTGTGTAGTTTGGGTTTCTGATAAAATCCATTCAATTATCAGTAAAATGAAGTATATGTGGGGCAAAAACATTTTCCCATGTCTACCATATCATACATATATGACTGTTGCTATCATAGTTGGAATCATTTTGGGCAACACTTGACGTTATTAAAGTGATATGACTATGAATTATTGATCATGAATTGTCTGATACAGTTTGGTATGCTGCTCTTTGAAGAAGCTCCCAGCACATCTGGAGCTGGTTTTAATGTGCTCCTTTGGACTAGCCATGAAATGACGGCTTTTTCCATTTACTTTAAATTCCTTGAAAAATGCCTTGGCATGTTTTGTTCTCCGTATCATGTCTGACATTTCTATCTGAGAGCTCAAACACAATGTTACATCCAGCTCCGCCTCACTGTCAAACTAATCTCAGAGTGAAAAACATCTCAGTGCCACATGATAAAACAAGGATTGTCTTTATTGCAGGCTTTATTTTTTCACATTTCCATTTTCAAGCACTTTGTTGTCACTTCAAGTGGCTTGTAGTGAGCGAGCAGGTAGGATCTGAGTGTTTTTGTTCAAGGACTCCTGCAGGCCACACAGCAGCTGTTTGTGGGCACATAAACCAGTGCAGGCCTTGTTCCAGAGTGGGTTCTTTTCCCAGAAGGCCTCCCTGCTGCCAGCTCTGGATTTATCCCTCTCCCTCTCGCCCTCCAGGACCTTCCCAATCCGAGGTTTCCAGATCTATGACGGTCCGGTGCGGCTGACTCGCAGCACGTTCCGCGGGTTCGTCCCCACGGCGGAGCGTTTTACCAGCGCGGTGGGATTCAACCTGAAGAACACCTGGCAGCTCACGCCACGCAACAACCTGTCCCAGCTCAGCTTCCATGCCTCTGTTAGTACACACCCGCAGCTTTCATAAGACTTTACTTGAAGTGCACTGTGAGGCATCTTAAGCACATCATACTGTACTTATGCTGTAAATGTAGATGCTTTTTTCTAATAGTGTGACTACATAACACACATAATCTGCATAAAGTTTTGGGGAATTTGTATATTCTAGTATTATATTACATCTTTTGATTATAACATGCTCATAATGGGGTTATAATAGAATATGACTATAATTAGAATATTACCCTATTTTCTCCTATTTCCTATTCTCATTTTCCAGCCTCATGCTTAACTTGATTTGTTTCACCATATGACTTGAATTCATGTGATGTTTATGATAAATAAGCCCATGTGGCTCATGTGGTCTGGTTTTCAGTCTTGTATTTTGGTCAGCTCTTCCTTCCCTCTCATTGTTTGCTTGCTTGTGCCTCCTCTCCTCTCCTCTGTATCACGGCTATTAAGAATAATTGCAGCCATTACTCGCACTGACAGGATTTACTTTAGTCTTTGTTTACCTTCTCCCCGTCTCTGCTTCTCACTCCCTCTCTTTCTGTCCAAACTGTTGGTTGGTGCACTGGGTCTGTTTCCTCTTTGGCGGTTTGTCTCGTCCTCATCCCCCTCTCCCCGTGGCCTGGATCACAACTTGCATCAGAGTTACTGAGTTGGCACTTATTTAGAGCTGTTTGAGTGTAGGAGGGAGGAGAGGAGGAGGAAAAAGGAGACCCCATGCAGAGTCAGGCCTCAAGGCAGTGCAGTGTAAACCCCTGCTGCCCTCTAGCGATGGTTAAAGTAAATAGCATGATTCTCCGCATCTGCTTGGGTTTCGCTGCACTCAGCAATCCTGCATCCATGCAAGAATATTAAATAACTACAGACTGAATTTCATAAGTTTCTCTCCCAGAAGGACGGAGCTTATGGTTGGAAATTTGGATGCATCAATTTGGTTTTGAATCTGAAAAAGATCTCATATATCTTCCCATCTATTACAGCCGATACTGATATGCATTTCTTAAGAATTGTAATACAAATGCAGGTCCAAAACAGGTTTAAAAACAAACAAACAAAAAAGGTAAAAGTTGCTTCATAACTGTCCTTGTAAATGTCACCCTTAGGTGGGTCTGAGGGCGTTCTTCGGTCGCCCAGGCCAGTGGTTTGAGGAGAACGACCTGGACGGGGATAAGAACTCGATCTTCCATGATGTGGACGGGTCTGTGACGGGTTACAAAGACACTTACGTCGGCAGAGCAGACAACTTCCTGATCCAACATCCCGGCTGTGTCAACGTTTCCCAGTGGAACGGGGTGATCTGCAGCGGCCGCTACTCTCAGGTCTGTGGGTAATGAAGAAGCTGTCAGATGTATTCAATTATCTAAATTCAATTACAATTACAATTTACAATTTTGGAATTTAGCAGATGCTTTTATCCAAAGCGATGTACGATGAGATTTTAATACAACATAAGCAAAGCACTAGTCAGAGACAGTGATTCAAGACTTTATAGTTCCATACAAGTTAAATGTGCTCTGTGTTTTTTGGTGTACAGCTGTTCCAAGAGAGAAATTAGCCTAATCTTAAAATGTCTTGAATTTGTATTTATATTTTCTAAATGCAAGACTTGAAAGGCTCCTCTGTCTCTTTCAAGAGGGTCTTATTGCTCACTTAAGCAATTGATGACTTCATACCACATCTACTAATGATAATTTCACTACCTGCTACCTGTGAATTGATTTCATTTTGCTTTTTCTTGTGTTGTGAAATGGTAATGTAATGTTTCCTGTTCATTCTACTCATGAAAACATATGAAATTGAAATTAATTTAAGGTCTCTACACTTGTCGTCCTGATTGTCTCACATCCCCTATGCACACCTCCCTCTCCTCATCCCGTTCTCATCCGGCTCTTCCCACGTTATGATTATCTTCTCTTTCTCACAGGCTTCTCCTCCTTCCAGTCCTGCCACACCCACCTCACCTCCCCCTCTTCTTCTCCCTCAGGTGTACATCCAGACGCAGGGAGCTCCCAGCCTCAGTCTGTCCATCAGCAGAGACGAGTACCCCGACGCTCCTCTGGTGCTGAGGGGCATCAACAGCCAGGGGGCGCCGTCGCAGCAGTACCAGCCCATCCTGATGATGAGCAAGAGCTACACACTCCACTGGAACGGACCGGCGCCCAGAGAGGTCGTCCTCTCTCTTATTAACTTTGACAAGTGAGTAGAAGGAAATGGGAGTGTGTGATGTATGATCGGGGGGGTTGCTCTTTGTCACTGGATTTCTGCAGAACTGAAAGGGATTTTCCAGACAGGGAATATCAAGGATTCCTGTAAAGTCAGGGCATTTTACCAGCATTAGTTTTCTTGCGTGCTTCTCACCTGCATTGAATTAGTTAGTGGTTTGTTTTCAGGGTTTTTTTTCCTTTTTTTTATTTTTTTATACATTGCATGGCCACTTCTCCAACTATAGTGAGAACCAGATTGTTTACCCCATTGAAGATGCTCTTAACAAGCACTATTAACAAACCAGGTTGAAATAAACATTTCAGGTAATGGAAATGGACGTCCTGTTATGGAAAGCCATTGAAGGAACCCCATGTGGTGCATTTTTCTTTTCCTCAGTTTATTTTTCCCTCCTCTGTGTATGTGTGTGTGTAAACAAGTAAGTTTGTGTGTAGGCTATGAATGCACATTTTTGCCTTGTGCAATTTGCTTTCAGCCTCAATTTCATGCTTTGAGGTAATTTCACAGCAGATGTCAACATAAATAATGGCTGATTTGAATAGTTGCTAGTCAGATGAAAACGGCTGTACATTAGTGGCTTCACCACTCTTTTTTCTCCGTCTCTCTCTCTCTCTCTCTCTGTCTCTCTCTCTTTCAGGGGCGACTGGGTGCTGGTTGGACTCTGTTACCCAACAGACACCACGTTTCAGATCATGGCCGACATCAACGATCGGCAGAGCAACACCTTTGACGACATCACAGACTACGGCACCGTGGCGTCCCTGGCGGAGCTGGAGAAGAAGCCGATGGAGAGGAAGTACTTCTTCGACCGCGGCGTCGGGTGAGAGAAGAGAAAAAGCTGAAATCTACCTTTCTGACATGCCGCCTTTCTTTCTCTCTCTCTTTCTTTCTGTTCATTTTTGTCCTTTTCTTTTTGTTGTTCAGAGGCTACGTCCTCCCCTTTGTCTATAAAGGTTCCTGCAGACTTTCACCAAAGTCACTGACCCAAAACAAAACACCACAGAAATTCGAGTTATGGTGCGCGTGTTTACAAGTCCGCCATCCTACCAGCATGTACTTTGTCTCTACTGAATGACTGAATTAAGAAGGCGTGGGCTTGGTTACTACTTGGATGCGAGACCTCCCAGGAAAAGCTAAGTTGCTGCTGGAAGTGGTGTTGGTGGGCCAGTAGGGGGCAGTCTTCCCTCTGGTCCTGATAAGTCCCAGTGCTCCAGTAGAGCGACGGCGACGCTGTGCTGTCGGAGGTGCTGCAGATGAGATGTTAAACTGAGGTCCTGACTCACCGTGGTCACTGAAGATCCCGTGGTACTTATTGTGCAGAGTAGGGGGTTCCCCGGTGTCCTGGCAAAATGTCCAATTCCTGGCTCCGTCCATCTGGCCACCTAATCATCCCACAGTGTAAATGGCTCAATGATTCCCTCCCTCTCCTCCTCAAGCTGCGTGGTGTGTGTTCCGGTGCAAAATGGCTGCTTTGCATCACCTGGGTGGGTGCTACACCTCGGTGAGGTTGAGGTTGAAGTTTCATCTGTTAAGCCACCTTTGGTTCCTTTAAAGGCACTATATAAATTAAATTCATGATTATTATTATTATGTTGCGTCAAAGTGCCATCAAATTCCTTGCAAAGTGAGTCATTCATTCCTAGTGAACACAAATGATTCCTCCATCTTTTTTTTACAGTTTCAGTAACCTACAGTTCTTCTGTTCTTTGTGATGATATATTGTGGAGAGAAAATGAGAGAAAACACGGTGTTGTGGAGAGTGTATTATCAGAGCTGTGTTCTCCGCCTGCCACAACAATGACTTCAAAATGAAATGTGGCCCGCTTTCAGCTCTCTGCCTCGTTCCTTCGTCCTTCCTGACCTCTCCGCGTTCCTCCCATCATGCCCAGGTTGTTATGGCTCTACCTGCGGGCCAGACACGGTCGGGACGGCCACAGCTACTGTTCAGTGAAAGGCTGCGAGAGAGTGAAGGTGACGGCCACCACGTCCTCCAGACAGACGTGCAACTGCACCGCCAAAGCCTACCCCAAATACACCAAGACCCCCTCAGCGGCCGTCCCCATGCCACCTCTCAGCACGCAGCCCTGCAAAGGCTGCGGCGCCAAACAGGTTTGTCTGCTGCCGCTAAATTTGTCATGAAATTTGAATGTTCAGCAGGTGTTGATTATAAATATATTGATTCAACTGCATCAGTCTGCTGAAAAAGAAATAAATAGGAGTCGCTTTGACTTGGTATAAAATGTTATGAATGGAATCATCATCTAAAGACCTAGTAGACCGTGTAGGAATCTAACAAAATGCTATTAATTGTAACTTTTCTGCCATTTTTTAAAAGAAAGAATGTTTAATAATTCAGTTTTTTTCACATTTCAGAAAATTGGGATAGTCTTATATTCTTGCATGAGTTTATATAATGAATATACAGTTTTGGCTTTTAATACTGAATCAAATCATTGATTGAATTGTGGTTGACTAACTGAATCATTCCTTAAAAGACTTAAATAAGATCGCCGACTAGTGAACTGTGAATTGAATTGAGTCCAAGTAAAGCCAGAGATTCACACCCCTGATCTCAGCTGATAACACAGCATGAGGGCGATGTAAACACTGGTTTTATCTGACATGGTGTTGAGGTCTTTTTGTCAGCCTGTGTGTTTGTGTCTCAGCTGGTGTTCTCCAGTGAGCCGTGGACTTCCTACCTCCAGACACAAATAAAGTCCCTCAGCACCAAGGAGCAGCAGAGTGGAGACAACAGCTCTTTTATCACTGTGAGTGTTTCCCTGCTCAAGGAAAATCTGTTTTTCAGTTTTTCATTTGTGGAGTTACTGGTTTTGCATTAAGCCTGACATGTTTAAGACACATTTATTTCACGCTTTCATCTGTGCGTCTGTGTTTCTGTGCCGTCTGCCAGGTGAACGAGGTGACCATGCCCTTCTCCCAGCCTGGGTATTTCCTGGTCTCGGTGGACGCCTGTTCTGGGAAAGTCACCAAGAAATCCTCCTTTGCCAAAATGGATGCCAAGATGGAGCAGTTTCTAAAGACTGGAATACCGAAGAGGTGAGCCAGAGAAAGCAGACAGAAAACTGCCCACACCAGTACAGTTGGCCAAAAAAAATCAACAAATGAAACAAACTGTCTGTTTTTTATTAAATATGCTTATGGGTTTTTAGTGCCTGTACAACATCACAGCACAGCAGAGTTTTGTTCATTGATTTATTTATTGAATTTATCCTCTAAATAGGTCAGTAGTGCTGATGGCAACACGAGGTCAGCCAGAGGGCCTGGTCGCTGTAGCACCATATCTGGTCTCCTTTGGTCTGGCTAAAGCTGCTGACCTGCACAAAAAAGGTTTGTGTCACATTCAGGTTTTTCCCCCCTCTCTGTCTCTGTGGCTTAGATGTGAATTCTCTCTTTCTTACACCCTCTTATCATCCCCCCTCTCACTGTAGAGAGTCTGGCACTCTGGGGGTTCCTGGGTGGGTCTTCTTCGCCCCCTCCGTGGGTCTCGCTCCAGGCCGGGCAGGGCGAGGAGGTCCTGGGTCTGCAGGAGCGCTACCTGCCCCTGCGTCTGGAGGCTTATGGCTGCACGCCGTCCGCAACTGAAACACGCAAAGACCTGAAGCTGCTCCAGACAGCCACGGGACTTCAGTGACCAATGTGAACTACACAACTTAACTACCCAAAAACACACTTGCACACAGATACACATACACACACAGCCAGCTGATGAATGTGAACTGCTGAACTTTTAATTTATTAACAATGGCAAAGATGTTTACCGATTTGAAGTGGAGAGGGGGTATTTTATTGTGAGCGGGGGTGAGTATTTTTGTGATTTTTTGATTGTGTGTGTGCGTGCGTATGTGTATGTACGCCTTGGGGAGGACCATTGAGTCAGTGCACTTTCCTTTTAAACACAACTTGCCTTATTAGCCAAAGCAATTGAACAGAGCATTGCAATAACTTAATCCCATTCATCACAGTCAACAAAGAAAAAAAAAAAAGAAAACCAAGCAACCTTTACGTCCGCCCTACTGAGCGACTGTGCAGTTAATGAAAAGTGAGAATGAATTGGAGCGATCCTGAAAACTGAACAGAATGCTTTAGATACGCCCGGGCCAGAGGGAAATTATGAAAACAAATACCTGAAAATGAGACCGTATTCAATTGTAAGTGAAAATGAAAAGAGATGGATTAGATATGCTCAGGTCAAAAGGAAATTATGAAAATGTATGTCAGTGCCTCTGAAAATCAAACAACGATATCAGACCAAAAAAGGAACTTGTAACCAAACAGGACATTGCGTTAGCTGTCAAGAATATTTATTCTGAAATATCAACATTTCATCAGTAGCGAACTCGTAACAAGCCATATTTATGTTAAGCTTTAAACATACATCGGTTTTTCAGTGACTTGAATTTCAAAGATATGCGGCTGTCGTTTTTGACCTGCTTTTTCCAGCTTTCCGACACCCAGAAATACCATTTCAGAGATGACATAATCACATCAGGAGACACTTTGCTCTCTTTTCAGCACAGTTACCGTTCCCCGTCCCTCACACACAGCCCCTGGCATTTTATTTGGTGTGTGTAGCAACTGAATCTTAAACTGGAAAACCTCCTCTGATCATCGTGCAGCTGTGCAACAAAAGACTTAAGCACCTTTTATGGATTCCTACAAGGAGTTACTGGATCTTTTGTCACATATTTATATTTATCTCTTTGCAATAATGGTATCCCCAGTGCTGGCCGTACGTGCAGCACAGATATTTCTTCTTTTTCTTCTCTTTCTGTTTTTTTTCTTTCTCAAAAAGAATTGAATGTTTGTTTTACCTTTCATCTGCCTCATTTATGATCTTTTGGTGTGCATCATTGCCAAAAACAAGTGTTAAGATATAATACACGGTGCTCTTTTAGAGGTGGCACCCAGACTTTACAGTAGTGAGCAGGAAACACATACAGATCATATACCAGCTGTTGGCCATAAGGCTTTATATCGAGACTTATATGAACTTTTTAAAAGGTGATTGGTTGTGAGCAGGGCTCCCCCACTGAGCAATGATAAGTACCTATCTGTGATTGTGTGTGTGTGTGTGTGTGTCGTGTGTGTGTGTGTGTGTGAGAGCGAGAGAGAGAGTGTGTGTGTATTGTGTGCATGTTTGTGTGAGTCATGACTGACTATGTGAGATAGAGAGCGATCCTCTGGAGGACAAATACCTTGTTGCCTTTTAAAACCACTCTACTGTTGTTAAAAGAGCAAAAGAAACAAAGAAAACTGTTTCCATAATTTGCCTTTCATCCCCTTGAGGCTTTGAAGATGCACAACCGGAAAGCTCTTAATCTTTTCAATTGAAGTGAGCTTTGTAAATACAGTGTTTTGTTTGATGTTATAGTTCTATATGTAAATGTAATGACAGTGTCAAACAGGTTGTATGTCGATACTGTGTGTATTTACTGTGTTTGTAAGAGTGTCTTTCTGTCAGTTGCTGAGTCCTTTGAAAGAATTGAAAGAGTCAGTTCTTTCATTATGGGAACTCGCCGTTGTTTCTTATGAAATTGCCAAGTCAATAAACATTTATGCTTTGTGATAAAACCATATTTCATAATTCTGTTCTCATTACTACAGCAGATTGTTGGCAAGTTTCATAAGCTACATAAAACACAGTAAGTATAGAATAAAATCGAATAAGGTGCAATAATGGTGTAACAATAATAAATAAGTAAATACTTCTGGAGTGCAGGATATTTACAGAAATTCAAAATATATGAGTGAATGAATGTGTAGATAGAGTAGAAAATGTAGAATGTTGCAGCTGAGAAATATACAGCAGTTATGAGAGCTGGGAAGATAGATATGCCAGTGTGTGTCTGTGTGTGTGTGTGTGCCTGAGGTGTGTG
>OMLF01015562.1:13887-40740 GCA_900302615.1 Holocentrus rufus
AACGCACATAAAATGATGACATTAAATAGACAAATTCAATATCAAACTGCAAATGGAGGAATCTCTGTCTGTCTGTGTGTCTGTCCTTTGATTTTCTCGACAACTGTTTATCCAAATGACTTCACACTTGGCGGGTGTATTGCTGAGGCCCTAAAGAAGTGCAGTGTCGAGTGTGACGTTTTATGAATGAGCCATTCTCGAGAAAACTGCAAAAATCAATTTTCTAATTTTTAGTTAGGCCTATGTTGTGATTGAAAAGGCGTCACTCAGCTGCGAGGGCAGTGTGTGTCGCAGCACCCCCAGACCCTTCAGCAAGGACACGCACAAGTTTTGTAGTCCAACGTCAAAAAAGGCAATGCTCGTGAGCGTTTTCTGATTTACCTTTGTGAGACGAACGTGACCTAAATGTGAACTTCTGCGCTATCACCCACAGACTAACGTTATCAGAGTGGAGCAGCGAGCTCAAGCAGTAACAAACGAGACTGACCAACACACACTGACTGAAGCCTCCAGAAAGCTGCAAGCACCACATTTTGAACAGGTACTGCACTACTTTGATAAATTATTAGACGTAGGAGGCCAAATTATCTTGCACAGATGTACACAGAGATAACATTGTCCCTGATGTTTTTTTTTCATTTGTTTTGTTTACAATATGTCTTGATCTCTGTTCACCGTTTTTATGATAAGAGACCAATTTCGTACTCGCCATGTTGAAAAGCATCTGTAAATAAAGGGAGAGCAAATGCGGTTAAAAAAGTTCAAGATGTCTACTAATCGCACAAAGTTGCATTTAAATAACAAAGTATCAGTCACAGTTTGAGAAATTAAAATGTTTTCAAAGTGTTTGCAAAAGAGAAAACCCACCCCTAGACTTTGTGCTTGACAAGCAAAGAAGCAGACGAGGACACATCGAGCCGCCTCCTCGCAGACTGAATTACTGGGTTTGCACACGCCGGTGCTGTCAATGTAGAAAAGTGTCAGTTTTAGCAGGAAAACATTTGATAAAAGGTATTTCTGTTTCTACACGTTGGCTGTGTTTTCTCTCTGCTGGACAGAGGAAGGGCAGGTTGTTTGTATGTTAAATGCCGTGGTAAATGTCAGTGGAGTAGCCACTGAGAAAACAGTGTGAAAGTGTTCATATCTCTGATGGAGGGTACATAATGTTCTCATGCACACGTGTGTTTTCTCTCTTTAAGACACAAGCGAGCGCAGTGGTGTTCCTTAAAGTTGCACTAGGTGGAGGAACTGTTGCTTGGTGGCAAAGCAAGCCGGCCAGATGTAATCAGAATCCATTCATAGCGAATGCAAAATTAGCCTCAAGTATCTTGACACTGGCAAGATTTTGTGGCATTAGCAATGTAATTAACATAAGAATCAAATATAAAGCTTTTTATCTTCAACGCTGTTGTCATGATGCCATTGTGCCACACAGTGCACCGCGCTGTTGTCTCATGAAATTTATGTCAAACCAGGGCGGCAGACGAGTCGAGCGCGCACAGGCGACAGACGTGCTTTATGAACATGGTCCGTTACATTGGCTGACATTAAGCGAGCCTGAGAGTGAGGAATGATTCAATCATTATCATTCATGAGCAGGAACACAGCGGCTTCCAGCATGCTGCACTGCTGCCTTAAACAAAGCACAGCCAGCGTAACACTGAAATTACAGCTGAAATTGATTATTTTGGAGACCATGAGAACATCAGGAATCTGAATGCATCAGCAGTACATGGGGGGGAGGCTGAGAGGAACCAATCCAGTGTGCATACCAAGCAGGCTAATAATGAAAAAAACAACAAAAGCACTGTGGGTATGTGGTGTTCATCAGGTTTATATACTTGGCCCTAGTAACAGTTGGGGCAAGTTGTTTCAGATCTGCCAGTGGTGGGAGTGGAGTATAATAAATGCACTCTTTTTGAGTGGTTTCCAATTTTTCTTGATGCTCTTCCCAGCTGCAGCCTTGAAGACGTGGTGTGTGGGGCTGGATCAATTTGTTTTCTAAACAGTTTAATTAGACCCTAGCTCCCCAAGAATGCACTCCTAAAAGGGCCCTGGATGGAGAAACATAAAGGAACTCATGTTGAAGAAGCCCAAATTGTTCTTGTCTCCATTTTCCCCACAACCCTTTATTTTGTGGTAATTATTTTCAGAACACTCGAAGCCATCAGAGCTGGGATTGGCTGCCAGAGAGGGCCATTTGGCAGATTTATAAGCCTCAGCAACATGACAAGGATTATTTTCTGATGTTTACACAGCACAGATAATTGTGGCTCTGTGCTCTTAAAAATAAAGGGATGCTGCAAATTAGGAGGGAGATGCTAAGGCTCAAGCACTATGAAGAAATATCTTCATCTGTCTCCAAAAAATGATCTGTCTATATCATTTTTAGAGTGCTGACTCTGACTTTATATGTTCAATATGTCTTCAGAAAAAGTGCTTTCTCTCTACCGGCTTATTTCAAGCAAATGGCTTTGCATAAAGTGCTATGATACTCTGCTAAAGGAAAATAATCATTACTTTGTAATCTGCGAGGTTTTAGAGCTGCTGAGCAGGCCGTCTCAAACAAGCTTATGATTGTTGACTTTGAAAACTCCACATCATAATGTGTATTTGCTTTATGTAAATGAGTGTATAGGCACATTGCTGTGCATGTGTGATGTAGGTGAATGTAGCATTTGGTCAATTTTGAGAAAATATACTGTTGGGTGTCTGTAGGTGTCAAGGCCCAGCTCAGTTAAAGATTTGTTCAAATTCATTCACTCAAACCTTTATTTTTTCTCAAGAGAACCATGAAGGAGGAATCCTTCAGTGATAAAAACTCACAAGGACACACATTGTCGTAGATGTGAAGCAGCGCTGTTTATTTGCACCCAAGTTGTATAGCCTACACATTTGTGTTTGATAGGTTTCATATAGTTATTTATTTGCTGGCAGGCACAGCTTGCACTGTAAGCTACGATGTTTGGCCTTTTGAAAAGAAATGGAAGTAGATATGGAAGTACATCAGTAGCTTGTATGTTTAAAATGTCTCAGCAACCATATGTATCAGAGTGAACATGAATATAGACCTTCAGATTAGTGAAATTTTCAGGTAAACTGGTATAAAAAACATAATAAATTAGGCTGCAATTAGGCATGACACATATTTAGCATTTTATTTACAGTGAGGCACACCGCTGGAACTTCAAGTGCATTTTTTTGCATGAAACAAATCTGAAACCTGAAATAAAATGCAGCCTCTCTGTTCACCTGTGGAAAATTATCATTGAATAATTAATACGTTTTTGCATAAAACAACACTGAAAAGCGAAATAAAATGCAACTTCTCGGTTTATTATGGCGAGTCAAGGCACCTCCAGGGAACACCGACTAGTGATGCTGTTCTCTGTCCAGATATGCACACCTGGAGGTGGACTCTCAGTGCGATATAATTCACACTTAAAATGTTGTCATTGAAATGAGCAGAGGCATAAACAACTAACTGAACAGATATTGATAAGATAACTGAACACCTGTGCATACGGTCAACTTAATAGCATTTTTATCTGTATTTTAGACGCATGTCGGATTAAGTTGCTTCCTGAATGATTGGGTGCGCTCCAAAACCAGGCTGCCGGTTTTGCCAACCTGACCTGACTGCACATATTACAGCTGAATCGTGGTGAAATTGTCATTGATTATCATCACAATGCTGCAGAAGCACAATCATTTTTAAGCCTGGCTTTGACGAAGAGCCAGTAATGGTTAATTTATTGTTTGTTTTCACAGCTACAGTTACTCAATTCACTTAATACCCAGTAGCCTACAGCTGCTGCCCACGCTCCTTTCAACGCTTTGCTTTGCCCTCGCGGCTATGTAAGAAGCAGCAAGCCAGCACATCCAAATGGAGCGCACCTGTAGCTAACCATGCGAGTGAGTGAGTGAGTTTCATTAGAGCTCATAGAGGTATTTTGAATCTAATAAAAAAAAAATGCAATGATAGAGATATTAAGATAAGCATAAACAAGAATCATGCAATGAAGAATAGTAGTAGTAGTAGTAGCAGAAGAATAGAATGAAATAAAACAAAGTTAAAAAGTAGATGAAAACATCTGTGGTGGGAAGTACCCATTTGTGTATTCACAGAATAAATTATAGACCTTCATTAGATTCTGTATGTGGATAAAGTTGGATTTGTTTAACATCTGTGCAGTGATTCATAAGTGGTGTCGCATAAATTAGAACATCAATTGCGTTTAAAAACAATAAAATATACGGAATAATCATTAATCAAAGAAAAAAGGCACAAAAAAGCATAAATCTATACGGAAGAGTGCCAAATAGTAAGGGCATATATATATTTAGGTATTGGTCAAATCATACAAGCTGTATAATTTCATATGATGTGCTGTGACACAATGTGGTGTCTTTGATTCATTATTTTTAATAACTTCTTTTTTGGTCAAAGACAGTCCTTTATTGGCTGCATAGACAGAGCTTTGCATAGCTCAGGTGAAACATCCACAGTGTGAGTGACCTGTCGAAAAGAGATCTTTCATTCCTCTCATGGAGCAGATCTGATTTAATCATGGGTTACCTGATGGCTATGTGGTTTAATTAGGCCATTTAAAGGTTAACTGCCAGGTCTGCTCCCACATCCATAACAGTCAGACACCTTCCACAGCCGCGCTCCCTCTGCACCCAGTCCACTCAACCAGGAAACACCTGTGGACCGCTGCAAGGCAGCACAGTATAGATATGGCGCTTATTCGCCTCTTACACATCATTATTATGATTTAAACACATGGGATGAACCCGGGACATAATCACTTCATGCCCTCCAGTCCACACCTATAGACACATTATTCACACAGCTCTCTGGAGATGCTTTTTTATTCTCCACTTGCACACACATTTTAATTTAAACTGAAACAGATCTCCCTGCTCCCTATTTTTTATTCTATCAATGCAACCAAGCATCTATGAAATGTGAGAAAGCACTCCAATCAATTAATTGTCTTAATGTGGATCATTAGAGGAACCACACAGGGGTTTGATATTGATATTCTATGTCTGTGATTGGTTTTCTGTGCTCTCTGTGAGCTACATTTCTTTGAACATCAGAGTAGCTCGATGGTTAATACTAGGTGTGTATGAGAGACATTTACCAGGGTGCTGCTAAAACCGAGAGTGAAGGTCATTTGATGTAACCTGTACCTAGCTTGTAAATTACAATTAAATATCCTAGTGCTTGAATCCATGTCCAATCCACTTTAAATCCCAGTATTAATTCATAAGACTGCAGTCTTTCTCTCTGTTTGTTTCTTTGCCACATCAGCACACACACACACACACACACACACACACACACACACATACGAGCTGGCCGATCATACTGAGAGCGCCTCACTGGGATGTTCAGAACAATTACCTCTGCCTCACTGGCACTCAGGACCCCTCAGGTGAAGTCATTATCTCAACCAGAGGCTGCTCACCACAGTCACAATTAATTCACATTAACAGTGGAACTTGGGCCACCAGATCCATCTGGATACACGACTAAAATTATAGTTATTACTGGACAGAGATTCTCTGATAACCCAAGTCCTTTAACATTTACAATGTTACAGTGTACCCAAAGTCTTTCCTGTTCTTTGTAGCTTGGTGATAATGCCGTGCATTTCACATCTTACACTTTTCCAACACCAACAGGCACCTTTTGTAGGCTGCTTTCCAAATGGAAATGTGCTTTTCACACTGATGAAACTTTATAGGTTGGAATATGGCTCGCACTTGTGAACCCAATAGCAATTTTCATATTCAGTGCAGTCATTTGTGTTGCAATTACTGCAGAGAGCCCCGTGCTTCAGAACCTTTCAAAACTGCTTCCTGTGTTTTCTATTCTTTAGTGATGAAGTCACATCTTCATCACCAAACTGTGTTCTTATTTATTTATTTATTTTCTTGGACATTTGTCATGCTGTTCAGGTTAAGGACATAATAAAAGCTTATTACATACATCAAGAAATGGCCCCAGTTTGCATTTGGTCCTATTCTGTTGGTTTTCAATTCAGAATGATTGCCATTCTCCACACCCTTTTATGTTCCTCTTGAAATAGCAATGCTGATTGTCACAAATTGTGATCTTGATAATAAGTACACTCGCTGCAGTCGTATCCGTCTGGTTAAAGGCAGTGCAGTGGAGATGGTATCAGAAAGGTCGGAAACTGCTAGGCTGAACGTTGCAACGGCTATTCAAGTGTCTTTATTTCAACCTGCTTGTCAGTGGCAAACTTTGCATCTGGTGTGATTTCTCTAAAGCGAGCCCAAAGCATTTTGAAATAATCATCACATAGAACTTTGCCTTTTGTATTGCTCAACAGCAATCATAATGATGTATATTTACTTATACACCAAGGCCTGCCTCCTTATTTCCCGATTATAGCAGGCTGCAAAGCAGTATAAGGTGTCAAAAAATAGCTAAATTATTCATTTGTTGTCTTTCACAACTAATAGAAACGTGGCAGCTTGCTCATTAGTCGCCTGCCCTTCCCTCCTGACCCCAGACAATGTGTCTGTTTTGCACATCTAATGTGTTCTCCCTCAGCTTAACTAATCAATAAGATCCTGGGTGTCCATACTCTCGCTCCCAGTGGGAGAGGACAAAGAGACATGTTGCTCTAATTTATGTCATTTGATTACCTTTCCACAGGCTGTAATTCATGCTGCAGCATTTCCAGAATCACTATCTGCCATTCGCTCACTTCAAATGTTATTCCTGAGGGAAACAATACCAAGATCCCGATTAGATTAATTTTAATTACTTTTATTTTACATGACAGGGTTTACTATATATGACAAGATGATGAGATGATATAGTGATTATTTATTTCTGTGGTTGCAATCTTCTTTGGGACAGTGACACACACAGGTGTTGTGTGAAGTGGCCACGTTTGCCACCATGTGCGTGCAGGTTCAGCTTTTTCATACTACCTTGACAGCTTGTACCTTCAGCCCAGAATGAGTCTAGTGCAGACGTCCGCAGACCAGTTGCATTGGTCTTTGATTGAGCTGTAGTCATGGTTACCTGGATGTTCGATAATGGGCTGGACTGGAGAGACTCTCCCCACTTCTCACAGAGCTATAATTAAACACAATTTACAGCAAACCGCAGCATTAATCTCCCTCAGTGGCGGCTGGTGAAGATGTGGATATTGCAGGGGTGTTGAGAATGCATCTCAGGGAACTTGACTTGACTCCGGTCCTCAGGGGAATAGAACAATGGCATGCTAAGATGAATAGGACGGTGGCTGTTTTTTTTTTTTTTTCTTTCTGACAAGTGGTTCTCAGGAAAAAAAAAAAAGCTAATGAGGTGTTTCCATGCACAACCTCAGTCTTAGCTTTAGTGACGAGAAACTCCCCACTCTGCTGCAGCTTCTTGCTCGCTGTCAGCAAAGTCCAGCTTGGACACTCGATTTCACCCACAAAAATCATTCTAAAATTTTGGAATTTGAACATTTCTAATGTGCACGTAACGTCACCTGGCTAGCAGAGGAACGGCATGGTTGTGTACAAGGCAGTGTATTATTGTAAACGCAGCATTTACAACCTTTTTGTTTTTTCGAGATGTGTTTCACTGTGGTGTGATTTTCCCATTTTCAAAAAGAACAATTTTTATGATTTCTGAGGCTGTAATCGAGTGTCCTGAAGGTTAGCAAGAAGCTGCAGCAGAGTCGGTGAGGTTGTGCTTTGTACAATTACAAATGATGGGTATTAACATTTTAATGCGGCCTGGGTTGAAAAAAATCAAACTGGAGAATGATAGGAAAAATAAGAGAGATGCAGACAGCACGCAACATACTGCATATGTCATAAGCCAGATACAAACAAGTTATATTGGTTACATTTCTAAAAGATATACAGAAGCAAAATGGCCTTTTGTCAAATCTCCAGTGACATTGCACAGGTTGCAGAAGCTAAATGAATAGTGAGATAATCCCCAAAAGAATAAGAGAAGTGATGGCAACTTTTCTCATTCTTTCAGTGCATCTCTGTTTCCCTCCATGGACAGCTGGAGGTAAATCTCATGGGAGGAGTGGAGTGCACAGGAGACAGGAACACATAATCCCTGAAAAAGTCACAAGACTTCAGCCTCTTTATTAGAATCCAGAGGAGCATTCGACAGAAATCAACAGTGCAGACACCCAAACAAACAGAACAAGAAAATATAGACAGAGCTATTTGCACTTCAATCTCTATCCACAGTGACAATCCCCAACGTGCATTGAACGACCTATTCATAAACTCTCTCGCCCACGCGCCGCAGTCGAAGCCTGCGAGATGAATCCGCCCTCTGAAGGTCTCTTCTCTTTCATCCTCGGCTAAAGTTTTTGTTTTCCCAAGGTTATTAAAGGAGAAATTGAAGCAAAAGCTTGGCTGCGCTGTTATTAATAAAAAGGCAGGGCTAAGATCCTCCCTGAGTGTTACATAAGACTGGACCGGCACCATGTTATGTAACACCTGTTGTGCAAAGTACAGCGCCTGCTGTGCTGGACACCAAGGATGAGAAAAATCATCTTTTTCTTACACAGACATAATCACAGCCCCCCAACGACTTAAAGAGGTGTTGGACTTTGAGCGCTCTATGCCGCCAAACAGTGAGTGGATGAGTCTTAGTTGTTTGATTATTACCTTTTGCAACTTGTCTTCCCAGGTGAAAATTTTTTTTAATATACTTTATTTAAGTATAGTGTACTTGTACAAGCACTAAAGGTTAATATATTCAAAGTGCATTATTTTTGATAAACTTTTTTTTTATATATATATTTAATCTATTTCAGCTGCAATTTAACAGCAGCTGCACTTTACTGTACTATTTTGGGACTCCTTAAGGATACTCTTCAAATCATTCCTTATTTACTTAAAATCATCTTTGACTATGTCAAAACATATTTTTAATTATCTTGCAGTGTAAAAAAAATGTTATGTAAAATCTTTAAAGCGTGCTTAAAGGTATTGAAGTATACTTTAAGAAAGTACATTAAAGGAATAAAAATAAATACTTTTTTGTATTTAAATGTAGTACATAAGGTTAATGTGCTCTAAATGCATGTATCACTTTTCTTTTATATTTTAAGTACACTTAAGTGTACTTTATTTTTTACCAGGGTTGTAGGTTCCTCAGCCCTATAAAAGAAGGAGCACAAGCGTATTTCATTATGTGTTGATTCTCCTGCCACAGATGAACAAAAAGAGATAGCTGAAATCAGCGCCTGCGGCCCAGACCTCTTGCTACCAAGACCCAGACCAGGCCATGGTCCTATCTGGCTGTCTTCACCCTGTCTACGGGTGAGCCGCAGAGAGATAGCAAACCTGTGGGGAGAAGCAGATCATCAGCAGATCAACTGGGACAAAAAGGCCAGAGCGAGAGGAAGGGATAACAACATTGTGTAATCACAGCTGAGAGAGAGAGGGCTTCAGCCCAGGTCTATCTGCTTTTTATCACACTGGATTATCAGACTGGGGGTAATGGTTTTGGGAATGAATAGGGCCGTGGCGGGCAGGGACGTAAAAGCCACCGATCCGCTGTTGTCAAGCTCTTCTTTATGTTTTACCGGGGCTTTTAGGATGCTGCGATTTGGGAAATGGGAGGAAATATATAAAAAAGCAAAGTTACAAATAAAAAGTTCCAGTGCTGGGAGAGAATCAGGTTTCTGATGGATGATTTTTATGTAGTTTTCTCCTGGTACGTTTACAGAATACAACAGCCAAGACCTCACAGATCACCTGATTTGAATGCATGTTCACAGCTGTAACCTCAACAGTGTGAGGACATAAAAGTCCTCAGTCATGTTCCTGCTTTAACTTTTCATACTCTCTAATCTGCTGCCATTTATAGGCAAATTTAACACTTTTGTCACAAACCACCTGCCCAGTTCATAAATCTATACCCAGGCCAACTGACAGGCACTGGTGGGATGATTACAGTGAAATGGTAAAAATGACAACCAGCGGTTTTTGTTCAGGGGAGTGCAATTATTTCACCTAAAATTTGTGAACAGTAGATTCAGCCCAGCATGTATTAAGAACTACAGAAAAAAGGTGCGTTCTTGCACTGCGTTCTGAACGTTATTCTCTAAACTTCTAAAATAAAACGGGCTCAGCTCACATGGAATTTGATTATATTATCAGATCAGAGCTACAAATGCTATGACCAAAAGGAGAAGCCTCTTGGCACGACAACCCTATAAAAGGCTTGGCTTATTTCATAATGAACCAGTGACAATCATGGCTCCTCCATGTTGCCTCCTGTGGAGAGATCACGGGCAGCTGAGAGATTTTCCGCCAGTAAAACATCTGAAGAAAGGCTCCACAGACTAGAGGTTCCCTCATTAGCCTCAAGCCCCCTGAGATCCTCATGTAATAGGACTCTTGAATGCGAACAAACCACTAGAAACATTTTGTACCACAGACGGACTGAAAAAGCAATGTAATAATGTCCACTGACACTGATATAGCACGCTGATTCTATTCTTGTTCTCTTCTGTGTGATATGAAATTGTCCTTAACATCATGCGTCCCACGTTATGCTGTTTTGACTAATTCCACCTCAGCTCACCGTGTTCCGTCTTAACAGGGATTACAGTGCCAGATTGAAATGTCAAAACCTATGAATCAGTCTGTTTCCCTTTCCTGCATCAGGAGATGAATGGGCTCGTTCGTGATCTGTCTGAGGATGTGATACATATATTTTTTTTACCCATCTGTGAAAGCAAAACTGCACCTGTGAGGTTAAAGGTTTGCGCTGAATCTAAGGCGGAGTGTGTTCTTCAAGGATTTGTCTGAAGGCTTTTGAGTTTGCCTCAATTCAGCAAAGTGCTTCTCTGCGATCAAAACCTCTCCGGTGTTTCTGTGTGGCATTAATAACATGACAGATTCAAAATGACCTTTCTGATTCCTCTGCTGCCATCAATGGGTAATACTGACTGTTACACACACCGCCGTACACTGGATGGCATAAATCGCTGAGGACATTTTATAGGAAAGAGGTAACATTTAAGATTTCTGTTTCTGTGAGAGATCATATCACATTAAGTGTGCACAGCTATCCATTAAACATCTCATTAAATGTCTGAATATGGCCTTAGGTGGAGACCATGGCATTTACTCCCCTCATTAACCATTCAAAATGACTTGCTTCAAAATGCTTCCACAGTCAGAAATATGCACTGATAGTGAAAAATGGAACAGGACTTGTCTGTTTATAAATTTTTATTTCCTGACATTTTATGCTAGACTTGAGACAATTATCATTTTGCAGACTAACAGTCGTCTAACCATCTGGAAGGAAGCTGTGAAAGTTTGCATCTGCAACAGCAGCCCCCCTCCACCATCAGCTTTCATTTCAACCACCTCGTTATATTGACCCAAATAAATTTAATTAACTTTACAACTCATTTTCACAGGTGGACTGTTACAAATGCCTCAGTCTCTTGGCGTATTTAGCTGCCAGTTCCACTTGGCCGTCCTTCTGTCCACCTGTCTTGGATGCTGTTTTTTCTCATTTAATCCAATGTGACTCTGGACGTGGCCAAGGAAGACCTGAACTGAACTGGCCATGGAAACAAAATCCGTGTATATGTTTCTCAAGGTCGCGGTATTTTGTCAGGCTCGCCAAAAATTTTGAATGCAAAGTCTCACCTATAGTTTGTTTTCTTTGGTCAAAAGCACAGATGGAATGGAAAAGTTTGTTGCATTTTGTTGTTTGGTTTGGTGTGATTCCAGTTCCAATGACTTCAACCAATCATAACAGACTTTTCTGCACTCTTTACTGTATGTAACCTTCTTCGGTGTTGTTATGGTAACCAGTCCAACCTGCAGTTGGCCCTCGCGTTATGCTAGGTTTTCCAGTTGGGATGCTCCTGAATCTGAACAGCGTATTTATCAAATCACAAATAACCTGCATGTACATTTTTGCTTCACACAGTTTTTCAGTCTTATACAGATGTTTTAATAATATGGCTTTAATTTTGGAGAAAAGATGTTGACTGGCTTTTCTCATTGAACCCCGAAGACAAGCATTCAGAGTTTGTTTTTGTTCCACAGTCAGTCTTCTATAGTGCCTGTCAGACACAAACAGCTGCAACTGGGTGACAGACAGAGAGGGAGTTTGTTTTCTCCATAGTCTTATTAATTTGATTATTAATCTAGCATTAATGAGGCCGGTTGTTTTCTTTTTCTTGTCCGGGCAGCCCTGTGTCTCTGTTCAGCGCTGATAAACTTTGCAAGAAGGAATTCTGACTGTTTCGTGTCCCCTAAGGTTTATGCAGTTTATACTATTATACATTAAAGCAGCAGTAAATGATGCTGGCTAACTTCCTGTCCATTCTTGCAGTTAGCACTCCCTGCCCTCCTCTCCATGTCCGCACAGCGGTCTTCGCCACAGCACCTTACAATGTAACTTTTCTTCAGCTGTCTTATATTAAACTGTATTCAGTTGTGTAAGCCATTTCTGGGGGCGTTGGAATCGGTAGCGTCTCTGCCGTGGTCAAATTCTGCTGCCTGGGTTGCAGGCTGAACGTGCTCCTGATCGTGAATGCACACAGAGGACCGCCTCTTTGAGTTTTATCTGCTGATTGGAAGTGGGAGCAGGTAAACAGAATTTTGCAGAGTGGAGGCACTGGCAGATCCATGTTACGGACCAAAAAAATCAGTTATTGCTGACGGATGGTAGAGCCATTTAAGACTTATTTTAACAAAAAAATACCGCTTACAGCAGCTTTAAGTTTATGGTGGAGATCTGTTTTTCCTGTTTATAATTGCCTATGGCTATGGTTATTTATGGCTGTGTTTAGAAAAGTTGGTGTTTATGGTTAGGCATCATCAAGGTTGTTTTTCAAAATAAAGCTTGAAAAGCAAACTATTTCTGTACTGCTTTATGACTGATAGAGCATCGTAAGTAAGAGTTGTGTTTACTGATCCCCCGAAGGAGAAATTCAGGGTGACACAGCAGCAGCAATTACAAGAATTACAATCTTATGCCTTGGAAAATAAATAAATAAATTATGAGCCAAGGAAATACACAGTAGTATATTATGCACATGTGCATAATGTATACAAATATGTATCATGTATATGTATATTATCTATATGGTACCTGTGTACATGTGCATGAAAATGAGACCATGTGGCATAGGGTTTTTTGTTACTATTATTTCAGTCTAAACCACATCCAGTTTTGGTTTAAGCCCCACCCACCTCCAAATTGGTCCAAAAAATGTACATATACAAAGCTGCTTGGACCAATATAGGCATAGATACAAGTAGGAGCATCTCCACACACACCTCTTGTCCAAGCATAAGTGACGACTAGCTCTCAGTTGTCTCCTCATACCCATAACCCCTTGCAGTTTGGGGTTGTGTTCTGTAGCTTCTGCAGCCCGCGCTGCAGCTTGTTTGGAAAAGGACCGCGACCTGTCAAACAAAATAAACTTAAGCACTGACCGCTCCAGAGTTAAAAATAAACCGCTCCAAACATGCTTGGTCTGAGGGCGTCTTAATACGGGGGTGAGTTTGGACCTGCCAGTGTTTTGTGTGTGTATACAACATATCATCCCACTTCCCTCCATGTGTGCCTGTGCTTCATTACTCCGCATCTCCCTTAACCTTTAAATACAGATGCATTCACTCCCCTCCCGGCTGGCTGGGCGGCATTCCTGCTGCCCTAAAGGTTAATAGATTTCCCGCCCCCCTTGTGCAGCAGAGCACAACACGATAGGAGCCATGGTCACGCAGAATATGCACAGCATTTGTAAATATGAGGCATGCAATATGGAGGCAGGATGACTCGTAATTGACAGGAATTTGATTGCGCCTTGCACCATTTTCTGACCTTTTGAATGATTTATCTAAATTTTGGCACAAAAAACACCTGGCCACTCATAAACAAACAAGTGTGCATGACTTCCCCTAAAAACATCAGGCCTTGCTTCAGCATGCTTGTGTCTCTGAGCTTGGGTTTCATAATGAATAAGCCTCAAAACTCTCGATGTTTTGGTCTGTGGGCAAAGTAGAAGCCGTACCAGTTACTTTTAAAGCCGCGAGGGACCATGGATTGAATAAGACTCCCACTGTCAACCTGCACAGGCAACAAAGACTAAGAACACATGGAACAGGAGGAAAACAAGGAAGATAATGGATTGAGCTATTGAAAGGGCAAGGCAATAACCAATGGGGTAAATTGATTTCTCTCAGAGAGACAGCAGCGCGGATGATCATGCATTGTGCGTTGTGTTATATAAGCATCTTGCCACAGCTAAAGGGAATGACAGGGGTAAACAAGGCGTAATTGCAGAATATATGCAATGGATAGTGACAGGGTCGGCGGAGTGGGGCCACTGGGAAACCAGGGGGGGAGAACGCCGCACTGGAAAGTCACCAGAAAACCTTGTCGTTTCGGCGTGTTATGACTATCTTGCATTACCGAGGGCTTGTTTGGCATGACAGACGAAATCACTTAAATCCACAACAACTTTTCAAACAGTTCTTGTAATGACAGCGTTCGGGGGATGACAGCAATATGTGGGAAGGAGGTTCTGCGCGGCAAAATTTTCTCACATTTCTGGGAGAGAAAAGTAGCTGTTGAAAAAATCACAATAGAGGCAGACATGGCTGTCGTCAGAAGTACAGTGATTCTCTCTCTCACCTCTGTCTTTCTGCCTGGGCTGCAGCTGTCATTTGTCTGCACTCCTCCTCTGAAAGCCTCCCGTTAAAAAGGAACTAATAGATATAACCCATTAAGGTATTATATGGTAAATTTGCACAGCGCACATTTCTCCGCCTTTAAAGCATCTCTTCAGGGAGGCATAATTACTCCTGGCCATTTTTCAGAGGCTGGTTTAGACAAAATGTCAGCTATATGAACTCTATGAACTGATTGTTTTGTCTAAAGCAATTTTACCCTATTGTCACCTTCACTCTCATTGATTTTGGTTCATATGATGCTGCATGTTGTGGGAAGACCGGTCATAATCACATGGTTTATGACATGCATTTCAAGTCAGTTCACTACAGCATGTGAGTTATTACAATTAGGAATTTCTGCTATAGTATTTTTTGTGTTATTTCTGGAACCCCAGAAACTACACTGAAAAGATAACAATTTGCTGATATGTCTGAAGCATGTAATAGTGAGCTTTGATTAAAAGGTTGAAAACTTTAATTCTAATGTATATCATAACGGTCATTTTAGTGGTTAAGACTCTATACTATACTGTTCACCCATTTGCACCAGTTTGTGATTTCCAGTCAACCACAATGACATTTGCTTTGATCAGTATCAACAAGAGCTGGCCTCATCCAACCAATCTGCGCTTCATGATTGCCTCACTTCGCTGAACGCTGGCTAGGCTGTGGGCGTTCTCTCTCTCTCTCTCTCTCTCTCTCTCTCTCTCTCTCTCTCTCTCTCTCACTCGCACGCACACACAAAGTGTATTTCTGACACTTGTATGCAATGGGGCAATAAGTTAATATAGGGTTAGGATTTGGGTTTTGGGCCAAGATTGGAATTTAAGTAGATTTTAAGGTCAAGGCTTAAAGGATCAGTTCGGTTTGGTATGGTATTTCTCAGCCCAGGCCATATTAAAATGTTGACACCCATCATTTATAACTGTACGTAACACAAATACACAAGAAACCCACGCCTCTGATGCAGATTTTTGCTAGCCTTCAATCCAGTCCAATAAGACACTCGATTTCAGTCTCAAAAACCACAGTAAAGTCAAATATATCATGAAATTGTCCATCCATAAAAGAAAAAAAAAGTTGCAAATGGAGTTTTCTGACCAATTATATTCAGCATTTACAATAATACATTACCTTGTACACATCTTCACCGTTCTACTGCTGCGTTCACTTGAACTCAGACCTCAGAAGAGTTTCTTCTTCTGGTGAGCATTCATTTATCCTGAGATGTGCTGTTCCATAATGTCAGCTAATTGGTTTGCATGTATAGATCACAATGTATTATCATAAATGTTAAAGTAGAAAGCACTGTTTGCTTTTTTTTTTTTTTTTTTTTTTTTTGATGGGCCTCAACACTTTAACACTACATGGGTTGAAAAATACTGAACTAATCCTTTAAGGGTAGATTAGAGAGTTTGGGAATGAATGTAGTCAATAGTAATGTAAACTTGCAGCGTGTGCATGAGGGATCATGCATGCTCACACACACATTTGCTGAATGTGTGTGTCTGAGGACCTGAAAACATGAAGTCTGAGGACTTGGCAGTTGACGCCCCACAGAGGAACATTGTGTTCAGATGTGGCAGCGTGATGGATGATCCTCAGATGGATCGGCAGCACAACTCTGACTTCAAGTGATTCTTTCTGGGAAACATGTCGCTCGGTGGCTCGGTGGTTTGTGAGCACTGTTCCACACTCATTCAAGCGAGTCATATTTCATGAAACAAAATCATTTTGTTGAGGAAATTGGCGTTCGCTTCATCAATCATGCAGTGAGAGGTGCAGATGCAAAAGGGAGGGATATTTTGTCACTGATGGATTTATTTGACTGTGAGGCAAGCTAAATAATTTTGTAAAAGCCTATGCAAATGAGCATTATTGTAATTATTGGTTTGGAGCTGACAGTAATAAAACATGCAAGAACATTATGAAAAACAAAATGCTACTGATACAATGGTCCTCCTGATTTGACTTGACCTTTATTAATCCAGTAGTTTGATAAGATCATGAATGTGTCCAGACAGTGCAGATTCCCTAAGATGAAAACCAAGGTTGGACAACAAAACAAAACTAAAGAAAACAGAAAGTTCAGTTAGCTTACAGTTCAATATTTAAGACGAACAAGTCTCTTTAAGATAGTTACAGGTGAGAAAACGAAGGCTCTTACCTGTGATCTTAACAGACTTAGCCTCCAGGGTTGTATGAGGTTCTTCAAGTGACAGATTTGCCTTATCAGTCCAAATTCAGTCCAAGTCTGGTGTCACATATGGACGCTTCTTCGTGATGAATCAGGACATGAGAGTGAAGTCCAAATTGTCAGTGGGTGAGCGCTCTGTTCAGAGAAACCTGGATTCACCAACGTTAGATCTTTGCCTCTCTTGTTCATCTGTCCTCCTTTGACATAAAACCTCACAGGGCGGCTGGGCTGGTAAACATGAGTCTGCTGTGTGCAGTTTAGAGATACTGTAGGTGGTTACAGGATGTCTGGGAGTCAGATTTTTCAATGACAGTTACCTTGTATTGATAAAAATAATTTGAATATAAAAATGGAGCATACAAGCTGATTGGGGTGGGGGGCGGGCATATGACATATATGAATAAAATAATAAGAAATAAGAAAATAAAAAATGTCAAGGGTGCACGACTGTACCTAAAGTTTTTAAGATGGACTCATCTCATACCTCTTTTCATACAGCATTGCAAGTGATGTTGTTGCTTCTCATTGCATTAATTTCAACAATGTTACTAAATAACATAATAATTACATAGCAGTCATTACTCTTTTCTAATGATTTGTGTCCTTGTACACACTCTGCTCCTCATCCCTATAAAAAACAGTACGTTCATGATACAGGTTGCTACCTGACTGATGTTACTCCACTTCTGTCTGGCTGTCACATTTCATGATCTGACGGGTTATGGTAAATCTGTGTTACACTGATAGTAAGTTGCTGATCATCAAATTTCCCCTGGAAAAAATTAATGGGAAGTTCACCATGTGGAATTTCTGCTTTGTGGTCATTGTAGTCTCTTTTTTGAGTGCTTTTCAGTTCATTGCTGATGCTACAATAACCACAAAAATGTTCTTACTGAATATTCAGTATCATTCCCATAATACCCTTTGTTATAAATAGCTAGCCAGATTGTCTGACATCAGTTTTGGGACTCATTCATATCTGATTCTGAGAGGATCTAATCCCCTCGCAGAAATGAAAAGGTCATTGCTGTGCCCTTATGGACATCAGCTTTTTCGTGCCGTATCTTGTCGAGCTTGTACACGATCAAATTAGCTTTGATCCATCTGAGTGCCAATCGTTTTTGTCATTTCAACAGAGGCGGAAGCCCATTCCTCATGAGTGGAGCTCTGGGCCTCTTGATGGCATCGCTGATTCGATTCTTAACTCTGCACTTCCTGATTGTTCATGAATGTGGACTGATGTCATCATATTGACAATGTCTCAGGAATTATGTTCTTGGTTGGATTTTGCATTTTATTGTCTGTGGAGATTTAGTATTGAGGACATGGTATGCCATTGATTAATTAATAGATACATAAAAACTTTTAATTCCCATTTAATAGATGCAGTTAATTAAAGTGTTAAAATGTTAATTAAATGTGTCAATAATTCCATTTCATTATTCTGTCTAAGCGATAAATACATTTCTCAATTTATAAACCGATTTGTAAAACGATATTTGAAGGCATTTAAACTTTTTTATTCTGTGCTGTTCTTTTGTCTAGTAATGGGATTTCCTATTCATTTTCAAACTCACAATTAATTTGTCTCCTGCTCTTTTCCATCCTCCCACTACTCCTACTCTTCCTACTACTCTTTAATTAGAAGACATGCATGATAATATACTTCCATGCCCCAGACAGCCCTCTCCTGCTGGCATTAGTTACATGTTACAGTCTACTGACTGCAGAGCATGAGGGGGAATCCACCGGCCAACAGGTGACCGGCAAGAATTCATTTTCCTTCAGTGTGGGTTGAACCTTGTATTATTTTGCGTTTGGTTCACTGGCTGCATGTCATCTAATTAAGGACAGACATCTAAAAATAAAGTGTGGAACAGGCATAAAGTGTAAATGATAAAGCAAGAGTCAATTGTGAGGTCTAATGAACATTTTTCTAACTGTATACTAAGTTTCATTGATTGTGTCTGTTTTTATCATTGCACTATTGCACAGTCTTCTTCCTGAAGCATTAAACCATCTAAAGCAAGGGACATACAAGAGAAAGAGAGAATCTTAAGGATTTACTAAGGCAGTTCTGCTCCCATGCGTGCTATTTATCAAAAAGGCGCAATGGCCTGGAAAAGCGGTTTGCCTGACATATGAAGTGAATGTGCCCAGCAATTTGCAACTGCCAGTGTTGCTTGGAAATTTCTCCGCCTCTAAATAGCAAGCGCAAAAAATAGGCACAGGTCATGTTAACCTGGGCTCTGCACAAATCTTAATGGAGGCAACAAAAACAACAAGTGTGCAGGTCAGGTTTTGCATGTTTTGCAGTCTAATAAATTAGGTTGCAAAATAGCAAGACAGCAATTTATTGCTTAAGTGAATTGAAACATATACTGAACACAATATCTGACCAATTTATGGAATATGAATCACAAAGAGGGGATATTAAAAATATGCATTCGGCTTCAGTTACCTTGGCACTGTACAGCTGCCCTCCACCTGTTCTGATAGGAGTGTCTGCGGGACCAGTTGCTCTGACTGTGTTGTGGCCCACCACCAGTCATGCTGGTGGCTTTCTGTAATGTGTTTATTTTCGGTGAAACAGATGCCCAAGATCTAATCTTGTTTGTATGCATCCCTCCAAAATATCACTGTGTGCTGTCACTTTATTAACCAATAATTCAACTTCAGCGTCATTATTTTTCTTTTACTAACTGAATTGGTGCAGGGCTGCATGTAGCACAAACTCCAGTGCTCCAAAATTGAAGTGCGCGCATTTTAAGCACTGCTCCTGTGCAAAACTGCAAAAACAAGGTACTGACTTTGTAATGATCGGCTGACTGTGAAATGATCGGCTACCTTAGTAAATCTTAGGTTAACTCTATGCAGACTGTGACTGCAAATTGCCTGGGAGCTTTCATGTACGTAAATGTGGCCCTCAGGGGACACTGTCTACTTGTGTCACACCTCTGCGACATAGTTTTAGTGCTCCCAGCACTGCCTGGCACTCTTAAGACAAAATAAAACATGTTTGATTATTTTTACTTAAATCCTACAATAGGGTGGGAACTTAATACGAGTAGAGGAAGGAGTTGTGAGCAAAGTCTTGTAAATCATCACCCCCTAGGACCCCAGTTGTCAAATGTGACGCCCTGTGGAACAGAAAACACAGTGAGATTCAGCAAACTGCAGCTGTTGAGTGTGACACACTCTCCAGCTACAAGTTGGAGAGAAACGCCTCGTGTGTCCTTGGCTTGAGTGTCAGTTTCTGTAACATTCTGTTCACACTCACCTGTGGCATTTCCTGTTTTATTGTGTAGTGTTTTATTTTGTAGTACTCACATGTCTTGGTGTTTCACTTCCTGCCCTTGTGTGACTTCCTCCCCAGTGATCATCCACACCTGTTCCCAATTTACTTACCTGCCCCTGATTTTGCCTTCAGGATGTATATATACTCCCTTGTTGTTGTTATGTCATTGCCAGATTGTCTTTGTTCGTCCTTGCATGTCCATCACTTTCCTGCATTATTTCCTAGTGTTAGACTCTGATGATCGAGCTTTGTTTTTTGGTTTTTGCTTACTCCCTGCCTGGATTTGTTTGCTTGTGTTGGACCCGTCGCCCGTGTATGACCACCCGGCTTCCAAGTGAAGATGTCCTGAGTCTGTCTCTGTGGTTGAGTCTCTGAGCTCTCCAGAACTGATACAGTTTCAGGTCCACATATAGCACATTTTCAAGCTTAAGAGGGTAGAACACACATTGGGAACTTAATATGTAATATAATCATACCATGTTTCAATTGCATCTTCTATTCATGTTATTTTCTATTATGTTAGCAGATGTTTGTGACGTAATCTTTCAACTTGGACATGGATTTACATGTTATCTCTTCCCTTAGCCTAATGTAACTTTGTAGACAATTTGATATTTGATGGAAGGTAAAGACTTTTTTTCACAGTGGCCATTCTGACATGAAAATGCAGGTAAACACAGGTGTTACTAATGATATTAATGAAGGTTCTGTTGCATTTAAGTGCAGCAGAGTGTTTCCAGTGAGCCAGCATGAACAATAGCAGGACCCCGGCTCTGTTAGACCTAAATGGAACAGAACCTTCATGACTGTCATTAGTAACACCTGTTTACCTACTATTTCATGTCAGAGTGGGTGCTGTGCAAAAGATCTACTATATTAATGAAACAACCATGAAACTGATCATTGACCTTTGGCCCAAGGTGCTCTGATCCAACTTCACTCAGCTTCAGATCAGGAAGGAAATTCCTCCCAGTTTTGGCACTTCAAGTGTCCTAGTCACTGCTGGAATTGCTGGAACGTAAGTATTGACGTCTCCTAGCTGGCCGATGGAGCCCTCCTCACCTTTTCCCAAGTATTGTGGCCTGCATGGAGAGAACTGTGCACGCTGTGATGAAAGACATCCCATTTTACGCTTACGTGTCTCTATCATAACCCTCTGAGACACTCTTTTGGTGAAGTTGAGGTTGTGGGAGAATAAAGCACCTCTGCACTTCTGACTCCAACACATCAGCAGAAAAAGGCATTACTAACTCGGCGGAGAATCAATCTGGACCCTGATTGCTTGTACTACCGGTGCTGCTGCAAGGCTGCTGACTCATAAAGTAATGGGATTGGGAAGGTGTGTGTTTGCCCGTCACAATGCGATGTAGTGGGGGCATAGGTTGACCCAGTGATTCAGATCAGCCTTCCATTAATAGATAGTTGCAGCAGAGGCGTCTGACACAGACCAGAGCTCAGTAGCACTTTCACTCCATAATGCCTGAGGGATCTGCCTCCAATTTAGCAGTTCACTTTAGTGGCAGCTTGTCAATGCTTGCTGAATTTCCCTTTGGCTCTTCTTTTTATAGCAGCTTAGTATATACCGAGAGGAGGAAGAGTTTCACATTTCAAGTACAAGTTACAAAAGACATGTTCAACGTGCACTTAAGAGCGGATAGAGTGTTTCTAGCACCTTAATAAACAAGACGCTGTACCGCTCAATATTTTCTATTAGAACTGGGTGAGTCTGCTATGCAGCGCCTTAGAATGTCATGTTTTTATTTTCTTTTGAACACAAGTGCATTTTTTTATTTTAAGATTACACGTTTCAATGATGTCTTGCTTCTGTGATTCTATGTATCTCTGCTTGAAAGGGGATGTTGGGCCGGGACACAACACTGGGAAAGACTTCAAAAGTGGTTGGACCGTAATAAACATGAAAAGTGACTCAGTGCTGTGTGCGTCAACCTGAGCTGTCACACATTCTGGATTTTTCCGAGCGAATAAGTTCAGCCATGGGGGGACAAACAATCTGAGTTATAAAATGAATGCAGCGTCACTTGGAAAGTTAAGAAGTTGCAGTTTTTATATGACAAGAGGGGCAGAACGGGGCTGTTCTCACAGGGTATTATTGCCTGGAATATTTATATACATCTACTGCTACACCATGAAGTAAAAAGACACTGTAAAAGTAACCTGGCAATAAAACAAACAAAACAAAAATGTGGAGACTGGAGAATTAACTAACACTCACAAAATAAGCAGAATATGAATGGATGTTGAAGAATTATCAATACCCCAACCTCACACACACACACACCTCACATGCTCTTCTTTTACTATCCATCTGAGGTAAGGGAGTCCTGACTGAAAAACAGCACCCTGGTACTTTGATCTCAGAGACACTCAGCAGGCACCTTTAAAGTTCAGCCTCAGCACCCACAACTCTCTATGTCTGACATATAGCTACAGCTAATGTCAGTATACTGCAGACAAACCAGCAGCATAGACACACACACATACACACAGACATATATGATAATAAGAATGGTGATGATATTGTTGGTGAATAACAACAAAAGGTGCTGTCAGGGTTTTTTGTATTGTCATTGCAGTAGAAGCTTTGTAGCTCTGTTGATTGGATTATTTTGTTAAATTTGATTACTCTGATGTTTTGGTGGTCTGACAGTCAGTAACTAGTTTTGATGGAAAAAGTGCAGTCAGTCTGTGAGACTACACCATCATAATTATTTTTAGGCAAATGATTTAGACTAAAACAACCAAACAGGGAAAAAAAATGTTTTAGCCTCAAGGATGCTGCCAGCGCTCTCTTCTGCAAAAAACAAAACAAAAATGCTTCAAATAAACCCTTTATTTTTAGTAAGCACCTCAGTCATATGATGTATACCTTTCATAATCCACAAAGGCATTTTGTGTATGTCAGATTGCACTGAATTCAGGACCTCACTTAGGCAAAATACAAATGTTTCCTCAAGGGACGTGTTGCTGCATCTTTATTGCATCTGCTGAGCGAAAGATGCTACTGTAACTGCAGTGCTCATGCATTAATTTGCACCCCCTTGTGCGTGCATGCATTGAAATCTAGGACACAAACGTGGCTTTATATCGCACCTAAGCTGCGTCTCAGATGTGTCAACACGGATATCTGCACCTCACTTCAGTTAATAGGATTCGGCTCCTGTTACGTATGCGCTCAGTCATTTTTGTTAGCTTGCTTGCAATTACCCCTTAACCTCAATAATGTGATCACTTAAAGGGGCTTTCCAGGCAAGTGGTAATCTCGAAAGCTACTTCATCACCAGTTATACATGAGGGGTAAATTGCGGCAGTCAGATACTGGTGGGGAACAATCTCGCTTGTTTACTGACATTGATGCGTGGAAGGAAGAAGGACAGAGACTAAGAGGAGGGGATTGCTCTGTGCAGTATTAGCTGTGGGTCACAGGCAGGATCTAGCTCATTATTTTCGATCGCGGCTGCAACACCACGCCGAGCAACGTGCTCCGTGACACCTCGATTAGCCTGACAACTGGCTACTGTATGTGTCCATCAGAACGTCTGTGTGCTCTCAGGACTAATGAAAGATCCTGAGTGATGGAGGCATTAATGGGTTTGGGAAGGACAGAGGGGAAAACTGTCCAGGACATCCAGTAATTGTATTGCCAACACGCCTCAGACCTTCTGGCAGCGTGCTGTGATTAGTTTGAGTGGCGAGCTGGCAGGGGAAACCAAAAGAGAGGACGCGAACCCTCCGACACCTTTTGTCTTGGATTCAAAGTTATGTGTCATGATGTGAGGACTGGTAGGTAACTGTCAATGACATGATGCTGCAAATCTTACAAAAGGTTCATTCAGCAAAATGATAAAGTCATGTCAAGTCAATATTATATATATAGCACCAAATCATAACAGAAATGATCTCAGGGCACTTTTCATATTGAGCAGGTCTAGACCTTACTCTTTACAATATTATTTACAGAGACTCCCCCATGATCAGTGGCGAGGAAAAACCCTCCTTTAAAATGAAGAAACCTTGAGCAGAACCAGGCTCTGAGTGGGAAGCCATCTGCCTGGACCTGTTGCATTGAACATAGCACAATGCAAGTTCCGCAAATCCAGATTCCACCACTCTGGAGGCAGAAATACCTACAGAAAGCGACAAAAGGAGAGAGGAGAGAGGTGAGAAAGCCCAAAACTATAGCGAGAGAAGATGCCAAGTTAGTTACATGCATTAATGAGATGTTAATGTATACAGATGGAGAAGGCAGAAGAGGTAAGGTCCAAGGTAAGCCAGAGCTAGCCTTAACAATAAGCTTTATCAAAAATGAAAGTTTTAAGCCTACTCTTAAACATAGAGAGGATGTGTGCCTCCTTGACCCAAACTAGAAGATGATTCCACAGGAGAGGAGCCTGATAGCTGAAGATTCAGCCTCCCATTCTACTCTTGGAGACTGCAGGAACCATGAGTAAGCCTGTATTCTTGGGGCGCAGTGCTCTAGTGGGGTAATAAGGTAAGATGGTGCATGAATCATGGGAGGAGAAGGACTTTAAAATCTATTCTAGACTTTACACTGCAGAGAAGCTGATATTTAGCTCGTTCTTGTCAGCACACGTACAGCAGCATGCTGGACCAGTTGGAGTCTTTAGAGACTTGTGATAATAAGAAGTTGCTATAATCCAGCCTAGAAGTAACAAAGTGCATGTTTTTGAGACTTTGAGATTTTTGTCATGTTACATAAGTGAAAAAAGGCAATCCTTGAAGTTTGTTTTATGTTGGAGTTAAAGGACATATCCTTATCAAAGATAACTCTGATTATGGCAAGATACATGTCTACTGCACCTTGTTTCAATACCTGGAATCCATATTTCGATAAAAAGGGGAAAAAAGAAAGAAAGAAAGAAAGAAAGAAAGAAGAAAGAAAGAAAGAAAAAGAAAGAAAGAAAGAAAGAAAGAAAACATTAAGATAAAATTTAAATCAAGTAACCCATAACTACAGCACAATAAGAAGAATCTATGAAGACATTAACTTTAACTTTAAGGTTCATTCTTACTATTTAATATGTTTCTCGAGTATTATGAATATTGTTACGCAATGAAAAACAATAATGATATTACTACAAAACTTGCTAGTACTCCCAGTACTACTACTACTACCGCTTCTACTACTAATAATACAAGTCTGTACATGTGAAAAGAAATAGATACTGTATCATTCATTCCTAGAATGGAAATCCTTCTGTCCCATTTCTTTTAAAATAGAAATGAAAGAATTGTTTGTTTTTTTCTTTTGTTTCCAAGGCCTGGTGGCTCCAAAGCCCGAGGTCATGATGTACCCATGGACCCAGCTGCCTTTTACCTTCAGTCTGGAGTTGGTAACAACCAAAATGGTCTCAGGCTGTGCACTGGCTCAAAGGGTACTCAAAGGTCAGTGATATGGTCAGGGCCGAGACTCAGCTAAGCCTTAAGAGAACTCCCTCAAATGTTAATATGAAGTCTAAAACTCACAGTAAGACAAACATGACAACCACAACAAAATAGCCAAGGGTTTCTGTCCTTCTCTGCATCACTTTAATTTGTAGGCAGTTGCTTATTAATACTGCTGACGGATGTCTCTTATAATGCATCGGGTCAATACCAAGTTCATATAAAATGAATGTTGAATTATAGTTTGCTAAAAAAAGAAAGCTCACTTAATTTGCAGAAGGTTTTTCAATTGCTACATTCTTATTGGGAGTCATGAAAGCTTATAAAAGAAGTCAATTGGTAAAATTAATAGTTTTGATAAACCAGCAGCTGCTGCCAAATCTTGAGTGGATCTGCTGGTTGCAGCTTCACTGAAGCCACCGAAGGCTCGAGGGTAGATCTAGGACACACAGCTGGAAAAAAAGACATCTGGGCTACTCTGGTTGCCTTATTTCAACTACAACCCTGATGCAGATAAGTGGCAAGGCAATGGATTGATGGATAGATGACTGAATGGATGGAATATTAAAATATTATTATCAGAGTATGAGAAATAGAAAAAGAGTGCAAGAGATGTCCACCTTCATTGTTAAAACTGGCAATCTTTTGAGCAATCAAGAATTAATAGCACACTCAACTTCACACAAGTCCTCCTCACTCCATGTTGAATGCTTAGGAAACGAATATAGCCAGTGAACCACTGATAACGTTATAAATAGCTTTTATTTAACTGAAAATGGAGAGTGGATGACTTTTCACGCAGGCTACAAGCAGGTATCATCAGGAATCATGTAATATTCCCTGTGTGCAGGGTTTATTGGAGCAGGAGCAGGCTGTCTAGACGAGGGCTGACCTTTCTGTTATGACCAGTGTTTCTGTGCATTTCAAGGCTTTTTGCTTGTTTTTGCATAACGTGAGCTGACTGGTTATCAGACTTGACCTTTTTTCTCTCACAAACAGCATTCTACTCTCTAAATACTGGCTAAAGGTATTTTCATTAAAATTTGCGATGTAGAAAAAAAATGCTGTAGCAACAACAACAAAAAAAAACATAACTGTGTTTTTCAATACATTATAAGACTAAGGCAATAAAAAGACATCCTATTGGCACTTATTTTTGTTGACTGAACTTTGTCTCAACTCTGTAAGTACTTTATTCTATTATAATAAA